>VWZK01017422.1:74178-84442 GCA_013396935.1 Baryphthengus martii | reverse complement strand
CTACATTTTAATAATAATTCTTTAACAGTTAATAGCTAGCTTTAATAGCTAAACTCTTTTACTGTGGTTTTCTTATGATTTTTGCAAATATCCTGCTGCAGTGTCATGGAAGTAAGATTTTTAACACTGCTGACATAAATCACCACATTAAAAGAAAATCAGAAGCAAGAAAAAATTGCCAGATGTTCATGAAAACAGTTAAACCTTACATAGCTGTACTGTACCGTTTTAATCTCTAAATGATGTATTATCTGATTACAAAGCTGATCAAAGCACTGTATGTGTAATCAAAGATGAACTTCAAAGAAGCAGCACTCAAGTAGCTTGAAGTAGTGAGATATTCTGGAAATTTTGTAACAGTTATTTTTCTGAAATATCAAACAAACCTGTGTGACGAGTAGAATTAGAATCACAGAATTACGGTGATTACACAGTCATTTTTTATATTAGTATTTAAAACAATCTGCAATTCACATTATTGTTTCTCTAGACACTCTGAAAACTTTTTTTTTTAAATGCTGAGACCAATTTACCTTTCAGATATTCAACCAATGTTCAGTCTTGCTATTGCAGACTGAAAAAAAAGCAAAATTCTTATTGACAACTGTACCTCTTTCAGGTCATTTTACTATTAGAACAAGATATCCACTGATTCAGACTCAAATCTCTGCCAAGCATGCATACAAGTGAAGTGGGTTTTCACTGTTTCCTCAAGAAAAAAATTTAAAAATAGCAACTTAATATTTTAAATTTTAATGTGTCAAGATTTTTAAATCACATACAAGTATTAAAAACCAAGTGTTTATTATCTGTCCCGAAAACTTAGTGCAAATGGCACAAACTTGTTGTTTTTTAAGATCAAATATTATTGCCAGTGTAAATCAATAGCATTGTGTGTACAAAACCAGAGGGTTTTTTCAAGGTTATTTCTTAGAGTTACTGCTTTAACAGCAGGAGTTGGAAGAGAGGGAAAAATAAACGTGTAAGCTTAGATTGATCTCACCTTCCAGCATTATCCACCTAAAGTCTTGTCAATCATTGATCTATGAAGTTGACTGAGTATTCAATAATTTATCAAGTAAACACCCCTCTACTACGTGGTTTTTTTTTTTTTGGTCATAAGACACAGATTGATTCATTTTAATCTGCATAAAATAAGAAAAGGTGTTAAGCCCAAGGCGTCTCTGATGTGAGTTGTGAAGTTGTACATTTTATTGCACAAGTTATTGAGTACAGCTCGTGGTTACAGAGTTCTGGTGAAATATCTGAAGAGGGTATTTATTGACACTGAAGAGGTTCTACACTAAGTGAAGTATTCCTGGTATTAATGTAGAGGATGAGAGTCACAAATAAACAATTAAGGACTAGTCTCCTGGCTAATCATTGTATCTGTTTATCTCCGAGTGACAAAACAGAATTATTTCTCTCTTGGTTACATTGAGCACCTATTTGATCCCTGTTTTGAGAACATAGGACATTCGTTTGTAAGAACAAATTTTCTACTTTGTTTATGATCAGATGAAATGTATTTAAACCGAATATGAAGGTAAGGGAAAACAGTAATAATCAGAACAAGGAAACAAGAATTCTGTGTGCAAGAATCAGAACTGTTTTGCTTAATTTTGATTGCATGACCATCAAGAAAGGCATGTCATGAATTAGAGGATCACAGACACTGCAAGTTAAGCAAGGGAATAGTTCTGTTTATTGAAATCACTTGCACTGTATTGTGTGCAATAATAAAGTAACAGACAACCAGATTTAATAATTGCTACCAATCTAATCTTTACAATTGATATTCAACAAGTGACCTTGATGAGAAAAATGTATGAATTGAAACTGGATCTGAATGAAGGATTCACACAGTAACAACTTAACCTTCATTTCCTCCTCCACTAATGTGTTTCGGTTGTGACTGAAATTAGGAGAGTTCTATTTTGAAAAGGTAAAATAAGCATATTTAATTTTTGTGCTTATAAAATTCTATTAAGGACCATTCATGCTGTATGTATTTTCCTATTAACATTCATTTCATATTCTGGGATATGACATCTTTGGTGTTTTCTGTCAACTGTGAGCTGACAAGTATGAGTTATATAGAGAACCCGGTTATACTGAATACCTTGCTAAAAATGTGGTTTCTTGTATCTTGTACTACAGGGTTCTTTTAGAATAAATGTCTGCTTTTAGTAGATATTGATTTAATATTAGCTTAGTATTTGTTGAATATATTTAAAACTTTATACATACCTT
Source organism: Baryphthengus martii (assembly GCA_013396935.1). NCBI lineage: Eukaryota > Metazoa > Chordata > Aves > Coraciiformes > Momotidae > Baryphthengus > Baryphthengus martii. The sequence goes on along the minus strand of VWZK01017422.1, from coordinate 82,189 downwards.
TATACATATTTTTCTTGCTATAAGGTATAAAATATTCATAAATAACTTACTTTATAATATGAGTAGTGAGGTTCTTTGTGTAAATCTGTTGCTCTGTGCTTTAAGTGAGGTTAAGTTATTAATTAAATTTAATCAGAATATCAATACTCTTAAGCAATAAAAGCCAAGTAGTCATCTGCTATATTTTGCATTCTTTTTTTTTTTTTTTTGGTTTGTAATCCACTAGAGTATAATTTAAAACAATTTCATAAGACCATAATCGGATGGAAAATGAATGTACTACTGGCAGTATTAAAGGATTAATGGCTGGCAGGTATATCGATCAAGAACACGCTGCATTAGTCTGGTTCTCTGGCTTGTAGCTACTTTTAAGGGGTGCATCAATGGGAACTCTTTTTCTTAACCGTCATGACAGTTCAATAGTATTCTGACTTTGTAAATTCCATTAATGTTCTGAAAGTGTTGCACAATATTCACGTCTCTCAGGAAATGATACCACAAACTGAATCTGATGTACGGTGTGAATTCATGCAGTATTTGTAGGAGACTTCCATATGTAGTTTAAGAGATCTCTAAATCTAAGAGTTATGGAAAAAATGCACATCTCCTAAAACTAGCAAAGAAATCTACTTGAAATGACAGCTAAAGTTGTCATCTCTAGTATTTTATAGATGGTGGGAATTTAAACTTAATTTACAATATTCCTTATGTGTATAGAGTGTAATATAGTTGATTTCCCTAGGGATTTATGCTCTAAATTTGCTGTGTAGATGATTTTCTTCTTTTTTTTTTTTTTCTGCTTTCCAAATGAATGTCATTGATAAATTATGTTTTAAATTGTATTTAAAAAGGAAAGCTTATGCTCAAGTAACTGTTACTTCTTTCTCTCTGGAAAATATTTGGTTTATGTTAATCACAAAGGTTTAGATCCACATTCTCAGCTGATTTAAATAGACTCACTAGTCTGAAATCAACAAAGACAGTGTACAACCAAGACAGCTGTGCTAGCAACAGCAAAGACCATGAGAATGAAAGAGATTCATATAAAACAGCTGCTGCATAAGCAATGTCAGTGGAAGAGGCATAATGGTCCATATATAGAGCTATCAAGATTAAGTAATGGAGTGACAGCTCCACAGAGAGGTACATAGGAAAGATTATTTTAAGAAAAGCTTTATGTGCTAACTGATCAACATGCTGGAATGTGTCAAAACCAGGCATTCAGGAGTATATGAGTACAAGGGCACCCATAGAAAGTAGAACAATGCACTGTTAGTGAGATGGAGGTTTAAAAGGCACAAAGCTAAACTGGGATTGAGATCAGCAATGTATTTAGTTTCCAGGTAGTTTGCTGTTTCCCCCTTTCTATTCCAATTCTAATTATTTCAGGTAAAAGATTATGTGTTTGCAAAGTGTCCTGCTCAATATCATCTCAATCTTGTCAGCGCGCTATTTTATTTCCACTAATTGTACTATTTATTACAGCTCGGTTCACAGCTGACAACATAAAAAAAATCGTCCAGTGATGAGCCTATTGAACACTGCCCCATGCTCCCTTTACTGCCTGTGTCTGACATTAATAGAGAAACATGATTACGGAGATGTGCTGACATCATTGATTAGGCTTTTGAATACACTAGAAAGTAAACAGAAACATTAATTTTAATTTTAAACTCCACTAGGAATTTGAGAGTAAAACAAAACCAGTGCCTGCAGAATACAAGTGGAGTTTTCAAAATGGAGCAGTAGCCATTTATTTTCTGGTTTCTAAAGGAAGCTTTCAGAAGAGATAGTAAAAGTGCTTTAAAAAAAATGAGACCATTTTCCCAACAACTTTTCAGTGTAATTCAAAGATTTTTTTGAATGGCTACATATTATAAGACAGGGGACAAAAAAGAAATCCACAGAAAACCCCCCATAGAAATCAGTCATTGTAAGGTATCACTGACAGGTATTGTTATGGGATACTCTAGTGATTTTTTTACATGGAAATGATGTTGATAAAGCAGATTTTAAGAACTGTAGCCAAAGCCCTGGGTCTGTTAAAATCAGTGTTATTTAACAAAAATAAGAAGTTTCAGGAAGTGTTTTGACAACTCTCTTTAGATGTATGTTTTAACTATGTGGAGTCTGGAATTGGACTCTATGATCCTCACAGATCCCTTCCAACTCAGGATATTCTAGGATTCCATATATGATACCTGTAGAGAAACCTGAACATAACCTTGAACCTGAAAATTGTCACTTCATGGATCTATGTACTTTAAGAGCACTCTCTTCCATCTCATCTTAGAATGATGGAATCCTTTAGGATGGCAAAGACCTTAAAGATCAGGTATTGGACTAGACCTTTAACGGTCCCTTCCAATTGAAAATGTGCTATGATTCTGTGATTATTGAGTCCAGCTATTAATCCAGCACTGCCAAGTCCATCACTAAACCATGTCACTAAGCACTACATCTACATGTATTTTAAATACCTTCAGAGATAGTGACCCAACCACTTTCCTGGGTAATCTGTTCCAGTGCTTGACAACCCTTTTGGTAAAGAATTTTTTTCTAATGCCCAATCTAAACCTCCCAGGCACAACTTGAGGCCATTTCCTCTTGTCCTTTCACTTACTACTGGGGAGAAGAGACTGACTTCCACCTTGCTACAACCTCCTTTTAGGTAACTAGAGAGTAATAAGGTCTTCCCTCAGCCTCCTCTTCGCCACACTAAACAACCCAGATTCTCTCAGTTGTTCCTCATAATAGTCATAGAATCATAGAAAGCTTTGGATTTGAAGGGACCTTTAGAGGTCACCTAGTCCAAACCATCTGTAGTGAGCAGGGACATTTTCAACTAGATCAAGTTGACTTACCCAACCTGACCTTGAATATTTTCAGAGATGGGGGCACCTCTGTGGACAACTTGCTCTAGTGTTTCATCACCTTCATTGTAAAAAATATTCTTCCTTATATCTAGTTTAAATCTATCCTCTTTTAAATTAAAACAATTACTTCTTGACTTGTTAGAACAGGCCCTGATAAAAAGATTGTCCCCATCTTTCTTGTAGGCCCCCCCTCAAGTACTGAAATGCTGCTATAATGTCTCCCTGGAGCCTTCTCTTGCCCAAACTGAACAGACCCAGCTTCCTCAGCCTGTCTTCATAGGAGAGGTGTTACAGCCCTCTGATCATTTTTGTGGACTTCCTATAGACCTGCTCCAACAGGTCCATGTCTGTCTTGTGCTGAGAACTCCAGAGCTGAACACAGTACTCCAGGTAGGGTCTCATGAGAGCAGAGGGAAAGAATCACCCTCCTTGATCTGCTGGCCACACTTCTCTTGATGTTGTCCAGGATATAGTTTGCTTTCTGAACTGTAATTTTAAAAGCTTCAACATTAAGGATGCTTACCTTTTTGTTGAATTAGTTAGTTCATTAGAAGAAAAGAAATGCAAGAATATTTGAAATGGAATGTCACCTGGACAACTTTTTCCTGCTATTGTTGGTAAGCTCTTGGTGTTGATAATTCCATCAGACTTGGCAATTAAGCTAAAATATATATAAAAGAATCCCCCCTACCACTGTCAGAAGTTGTTACAGGTAAATATCTTCATGAATTTGGAATTGGTTTTCAAAAACTGTATGTTGACATTTATTGCTTCTACTTGTAAATCTGAAATCCAGGTCATTCCTTTGAAGAGTGTCCAAAGTACAGAGCCGATGAGATACATGTTTTACTTATATCTTTGCATTCTGGTTAAGAGAGAAGAAGATGACCCATGCTCAAGAACACACACACCCCTCCATGTACAAACAGCCGGTACAGACTAAAGCAGAACAAGGCAAGTCCTAAAATAGTAGTATTTAAAAACATCAATAGGGTAGAAACCTAACTCATCCAGTGTATGTGTAAACTTTTTTTTCTCTCATACTTGGCCATAGTTCAACTAGTATGCAAGGAAGTTTGAGGTAAATGTTTATAAATGTTTACCTTGATGCAAATATTTACGCTGAAGTTTTACTGCTACAACATACACAACATGCAATACAAAGCATCTTTTTTTACAGCACAAGTCTTAATGGGTTAGTGCTGCTTATTACATAAAAAATTGATTGTTCCATATGTGGCGGGTTGACCTTGGCTGAGTGCCAGGTACCCACCAAGTCACTCTATCACTCCCCACTACTTCCCTCAGCACGACAAGGGAGGAGAGACTAAGATGGGAAGAGCCCTTGGGGTACGATAAAGGCAGGTTAATAGGAAAATGCAAAAAGCAAGCCGTGCGCAAAGTGAAGCAAAACAAGATCTTATTCTCTACTTCCCATCAGCAGGAGATGTCTGGCCTTTCCTGGGAAGCAGGGCTCTGGTATGTGTAGCGGTTGCTCGGAGGACAAACGTCTTCACAAACGGATGATCCCATCCTCCTCCTTCTTTCCCTCCCTTTTATACTTGAGATGACGTCACATGGTGTGGAATATCTCTTTGGTCAGTTTGGGTCAGCTGTCCTGACTGTGTCCCCTCTCAGGATTTTGCCCACCCCATCTCACTGGGCAGGGGGGGAAGATGTTGGAAAGCCAGCCTTGGTGCTGTGCGAGCTCTGCCCAGCAGCCACAACACCGGCATCTTATCTGCCTCCCAGTACAAAGCACAGCACCGTAGCAGCTGCTCTGGGGAACATTAACTCTAGCTCACCCAAACCAAATACACCATATTAATAGCTAAGAGCATAAAAATGATTGAGATAGCAATTTTCCAATATTTTTTCCATTTTAAGAAAGATGTGTTCCAATTACAGCAAAGCGATACAATTTATAATTATTTATAATAATTCACATGCAATTCCCCAAACAAATATATTTTTAAAAAGATTGTGTTTTTCATCAGTTACAAAAATGACATTTTTCTCCTGCAAATAGATCAGATGTTTACTTGCAGGTCATGACATCTGGAATAGCTACTAGGATGATAACCTTTACAAATTAAACAGAGCATTTTGAAAACCATTCTGTGTGCTATACAACTTATCAGTTACTCTATCCATATTTGGACATTAGGAAAAGGTTCTTCACCCAGGGATGTGATCATGGTACCAAGTGTCTCAGAGTTCAAGGAGTATCTGGATGAGATCTTAGTCATATGGTTTAGTTTTAAGTAATCCTGGGAGGAGCAGGGAGTTGGACTCAGTGATCTTTATGGGTCTCTTCCAGCTTGAGATATTCTATAATTCTAGATTCTATAACTTCCAGAACTAAAGAAATCAAGAAAAATCAAGAGGGATTTTTCCTTCTATTGAAAAAAAAAAAAGAAGACACTTTTTTCTTCAGTTATCTTCCAACATTTAAATATTGTTACTTTTCCCCCTAATCTAACAGTAGCTCTTTCTTAAACTGTTTTTCTTAAAGTTGTTTTATTTGTACAGTCACTATGATGGCAGATGATCTAAAAATCCATATTCCCTGCTTGTGGTACATCAGATGCCAGAGTTTTTTGGGTCAGTTCTGGTGGCTTGGGTTTGGGTAGGTTTGGTTGGGTTTTGTTTTTGGTTGGCTTTTTCTTTTTGGTACACAAGTGATATCGTTTATTGATAGTTTAAATCTTAAGGGGAAGATACTTTCAGCAACAGTATTTTCTAGAACATGATCATGGTGGACAGCCAGCACTTTGCTTATGTGCATAAAGACCATTACTCTTTATGCTAGGTTATTAACTCTGTAAAGGGAAAAAGAAAGCAGAATTATTTTTTTAAATAAGTGATTAAATGTGAAGTATTAATATAAAAGATCTCATGGATACAGGAAAAGAACTAGAGCTATCCCTTAAGGAACTCCTTCTAAGATGGCAGTAGGAAGGAAGAATTTCCATTTCACAGAATATACTTAGAAAATTGAAGCATTTTTCAGAAAACATTGTCTTATAGATCATGTACTACCATAGTTGATTTAAAAGTAGGTGAAGATTAAACTAGCTTTACTTATCAAAGAGCTTGCATATTTCTTATGACTTAATTCCCATTTCATGAAAACTGAATGAATCAGAAGGAGAGTCAAACCCATTACTGTGCTAGCCTATGTGATGTGTTGGCAAGTGTTCATGGGAATCATTTGTTAAAACATAAGCAAAGTAGGTTAGGGTAATGTCCCACCTCCTTTTGGAACTTGTGCAGTTACCCGTCTCGTAATAATTATCATTGTTGCTTTTTTTCAGAAAAAAAAAAGCTCATGAAGCTGGTCATAGACAAAAATCAATCGCTTGATATTGAATATTAATTGAAAACTGATAGAAGTAGTCTGGAAGATACTTGACTTTGAAGATAAGAAGTCTATTTGCTGCTGTCAGAAAAAGCAGCCAATAGAACAGCACAGTTAAAGTGACAGACTAGGAAAAAAGCTTTGCATTAGCTTTTTTGGCTGACTATCAGAAAGGCATGATTGCATTTCATGAACATAAGTGGACAGAATGTTTTAAGATGAGAGATAATACACAAGGTTACTAGTGATGTGAATCCATAGAAAAGATGTCTTTGAGCCATTATGCAAAAGAATCTGGGTAACTTTCAACAAACTGGATGTAAGAATCTAGAGAAGAGCCCAAGCTTGAGCTGATACTCACCTGAAGACTTATGGTAACGCTGTGCAAAATGATTAATTAATAATGTAGGCAGATTTTAGAGTTAAATCTGTTTTTTTTTAAAAAAAAAAAAAGAAAAAAGTGCATCAGCAAATAGAAAGCTATGATAAAACTGATTTCAAAATGAAATACATGAAGACATCAGGTAATTGAATCAAAAATCCCTGAATTCTGTACTTCCTGTTATATTAATTTATACATAGGTCCTTTAGGGAATTTTTTTACTTCAGTGGGTTTGATACTTGGGTTTTTTGGGGAGGAGAGGGTGGGGATTTTATTTTATTTTTTTTGACAGGGGTACAGGAGGGAAATGTCACCAAAGTGAAGTATCTTTGTTATCCTCTTGCGTTAACACTGCATATGATGTCCACATGTGTTATAACATCAGGACAGATCACTGGAAGAGTGATTTTGATGGCAGGTGTGATCTGTAACCCGTATCAAAGAGATTCGTAGGAGTGACATGTCTGGCGGGTCTATTCTTAAATTGGAAGGCAGACTGGGCAAAATAAGCCTTACACTGTGGCAAAGTTTTGGTTGTTTTTTGTTTTGTTTTTTTTTTAATCAAAAGATTAAAGAATATGAGTCAAAAAATTATGAAATGTTAACAGGAAGAATAAATGAATGAATGTCTGTGCATAACAAGAAATCTTGAGATCTGTTTACTTTACTGAGTGCATTCTGTCTCTAGTGTCCAGGGGATTAAAGTGTAAGTGTCTTAGTCCTCAAATCAAACAACACAGAGATTTTACATGGCATAAGAATAGAAAATATTCTATTCCTCATCAGAATTTCTATTCATATATGTAGATTTTCTTTTTGTAGTGGAGTATGTACTGTTTAATTTTGTAAAGGAATAATTAAAAAATATTTATACTACATTTTCTATGATACAGACTTGATATTCATTCAAAATGAGGTTTCACTGGGCTGGAAATTATGAAATAATTGAAAAGTCTGGTTAGTTCATTTGATTCAGGTGGGAAGAGAGTACAAAAGCAGTCTCATCTGGCTGTCAGAAAGAGTTCACAGATAAAGGCTGGAGGTGAGAAATAGACTGACAAATATACGTAGTTTTCCTGAAGAGGGCTCAGCTCTGGTATGACAAGTGAATGGAAATGGCAGGGATTTTAAAGTCTCACGTTTAATTTTCATATCTTGAGCAGCTTTTTTTGGATTTCCCTCTCCATAAGTGACTGACTGTTTCTGATATTTTAAGGGTTATGTGTTTTAGTGAAGAGAATAATGTAGGTGGCTGCTCTGTGCCACCTAGTTCTAGGTTGTCCTCAAAGGGCTCCGTTTTTTGATATCACAAGTAATCATACATCTGTGAATTTCATAGAAGAACTAAAGGTAGATATTACTTTAGGGGTTTTGGTTCACTTGATTTTTTTT
>VWZK01017422.1:0-74131 GCA_013396935.1 Baryphthengus martii | reverse complement strand
TAAGTGATTAACGTTGGCTTGCTGCCAGATGCCCACCAACCCACTCTCACTACCTCTTAGCAGGACAGAGGGAGAAAATAAGATGAAAACCTCTTGGGTGGAGATAAAGACAGTTTACTGTAAGAAAGCAAAGGCTGCAAACAGAAGTAAAGCAAAAGAATCAAAAAAACAAAGCACAACATTTCAACCTCAACTTTGTTGCTGTCATTACACTAAAAAAAATAAATAAATTTAAAAATCAGTCTTTAATAATGCATATCCTGGAGCAGAGGTATAATTTTTCTCCCAGGCTTCAAGAGTTGTTTCCTTTTATTGTTCATTACTAAAATATATTTTTGTTTTGTTTTAATAAAATGTAAATTATTATAGAAGCCTGTCCAAAGATACAAGCATCCTGATACAATTAATCATAAAAGAAATGCAATTAAATTCTCAGTAGGTTAAAACTGATTTCACAAGAATAAGATTAGTAAATCAATCAAATACCGACACTTTCTATTGATGAGGAACAAAATCAGTATCGTTCCATAGAGACCCGGTCACTTAGATCTATATTTTAGTGTGCCTGGGAAATAATTTAATTTGATCTCTTCTTTTCTGAGTCTGTACAAACATCCCTCCTTTTTTTCTCTTTAGCATTATCTTAAGATACTCCATGCTATACAAAATACTTGATTTTGTCACAAATTTAAGTTAGAGAATAATTTTATCCGGTTTAGAAGATAAATAACAAACACTATGATTTGTGGTCTTGCATTTGACAGAGAAAGAAACTCTCAAATAAATTCCACATATGTGCATTTTAATTAAAAAACAAAAAAAGGTCACCATAAAACTAAACCCACTTTCTTGCATGTAAACGCAGTCTTTTCAATTATAAAAGCCCTCTCAAGGAATTTTTGTTAATGTTTGACAGTGGAAAAAGAATATTTCTTCTGAAGTCTGAAGATTTTCTAAAGCTACAAGAACAAAAGGGAAAACAGAAAGATCGCTTTAGTTCATTTCTTTTATCAATTCTCTGGAGGAAAATAAGCATGATCTCTCTTTTGATCGTGCCCATATATCCCAGCATTACTCCACACATTATGAGCCTCATTTTTTCTGCGTTGTAGGAGGTGTGGGACAAGTAAGTAATGTCCAAGGAGAGGAAATGTAAGAAATCAGAGATTCCTAGAATATTGAAAGAATGCTGTGAAAGACACAGTAGAGCTGCAGTGTGCTATAGGTGCCTGAAGAAAGACTTTATAGAGCCCTTCCAGAATTGTAAGGACTTCAAGATAAACTGATGCATGTTTGTGCAAAATATCTCGTTCAGGTGTTCACTGTTTTACCTAAGTCCAGAGGTTTTAGGACTGTTAGCACCTAAAATTAGCCTGGTTCATTAACAATGAAACTCATGAGAGAGAAATAAGGTTTTAATGTTTCACTTTAAAATATGTGAGATGTTTCAGTTTTGAGTATTCATGTAAGGACATCAACTCCTCACACTATTTAAAAGGGCCATCATAACCAGCCTTTGAAAAACGTAAGAAAATTCCAAACTATTTTATTTTTAAGGTTATGATAATGATCATTATTTCAGTGGTAAAATAGCTATTGGGACAACGAAATTGATATAAAGAGGCAGCTTCTTAGTCCATATAAAAGCTCCTAACACATTTCCTCAGTAGGAAATGCTTGGAAGAGTCAAAATTTATTATTTATACTGATTTAAAAAAAAACCAAACAATGAGCAACACAGTATTTAAAATTATTGAAAATTGCAAACAGCTTGGGTTTCCACAGGTGGCAAATGTTAAGTACATTTGTTATTAAGCTGAGATTTAGGGCTTTATCTTTTTTTTTTTTCCTCACAAAAGCGTATTTTCTTATTAAGAGAATATGAAAATGAGGAATATATAATTCTTACCAGCAAATGGAATTTCTATTACTTTTAAACAACTTTTCTCAATCTTTTTTCTTTTGCTAGGAAAATCTAGTTTATACTAGGAATTTTTTTTTTCCTGCTATGATATTTAGATCATTTTGGTAATAAGAGAGTAAGAGTTATTTCATTTCTTAGGTACTCTTTAAATACATTATTGTGCAAGTCACAGACATTTAACTTGACAGGAGAAGTTACATTTATATTTATGCTTTTAAATTATATTTCTGCTTAATCTTCTGCTGTTTATGTGGATTTTCAATATTCATTTCCAGATACTATTCTATTTTTACAAATTGTCAGATACATAAGTCTGGGACAGTCTATTCTGACGGAACATTTTTCTGCTAACTCACACCACATAAAGAATATTGTCACTGAAACTGCCTTGGTGAAACTATTTCTACCGCATTACCATGCAAATATTCCTTATCCCTGAGAGCGTGAGTGGGTTATTGTTGAAGGGAGAAGAATTTCTACACAAAGATTTAATAAATTAAGGGATTTTTTTTAAGACATCCTTACTGCTCAAATTCTTTCTGGATTCTGGCCATTTTTGTATTTTGAAGATGGTCTTTTAACCTCATTCAGGTGCCATGGGCTCTCTCAAAAACTATCTAGTTTATTATAGGGAAGCTTTCTGAAAGCTTTCAGGTCAGTAAAGGCTTATTCTTTGAAGAGCTGGAAATCACTGAAAAATGTCTGAAGTACTTCAGTATTTAGTGGGATTTACTATTGTCATAGAGACCTTACAAAAACATATGTGACGCTTTACCTTCCCATTTTAAAACAAATGGCTATTATAAGAAAAGTTACTTGAAACTTGTATGTTTGTCTTAGATTCTGATCATCTCAGATCCATGCAAAATTATCTATCTCAGCTCTCATTACAAATTACAGTGCCACAAAGGTTTAATTAATTAAACAGTAAAAGAATTATTTTTTTCCCCTGCGTCTGTGTTATGGGTTTTATGAATATTTTATGTGATGATTATAGATTTGGATCAATGCTTTCTCAAAGTCTCATCTTTTCCTTAGTCAAAATGATTGGTTTTCTTCTCTAGTTTCCTTTGACTTGATAGCATTTACCTACATTTGCCACATTAATATCTATGCTTTGGTATCTTATGTGTATATTTAAAGGACTTTATATTTGCATGTTTTCTTCAGAAACTGATTTACAATAATCCCAGTATTTAAATATTTGGATTATTTTATATTTTCTTCCTTTTTTCTTAACCTTTATATAGTTTCCTATTGAAATTGATGTATTCTGGATACATTTTGTCCTGTGAGAGTATTTTTCCTCTATTTTTGGTATCAGTGTTATTTTTAAATAATAATTGTTTCTCCTTTTTATTTCATTGCTATCCAGACTCAGATAACTCAGTGATTCAAGGATGCTTACAGACTAACTCTTCCACAGAAGAGTCTTACTTGCTCTTACAAGTTGATATGCAATATTTAATGTTTTTAGAAGACCCTCATTGACCTACTAGATCAGAAAAAAAAAATCATCCTAGGAGAGTTTTTGAGATACTGCATTTATATGTTTTCTTCAATTAAATGAAGAACTTTTGTATTATATTTTAATTGTAAAGCAAACAGAAGGCCAACTTTCAATGCTTGCATTAAGGAGGTCACTACTTTCAATGCAGTATTAAGCAGTGAGGTTTGATACTGGTCATCCATTCCCTAGGCAAGTGCCTCAACTTCACATCGGTTGCAGAGGGTTATGCTCTCTTTTTTTATCTACAAACTCTTTTATCTGTCTACCATGAAAACTGCATGTTTCCATGAAATTCTGTAGTTTTCACCCACATTTTCTTTTTGTCTTGTCGAAAATAGTATTCTAGACAACTGCAGTTCCATTCAGTTAGGCTTTTACATGACACAAAATGTTAAGGTATCCTCTAGTGAACTAGAAAATGTGAATAAAGGGTACAGAGAGATTATTTTATACAAAAAAACCAAACAGAACCAAGGTATAGGCTTAACAACTGAAATGGATTTGATCATGTTGTTCAATTGTTAAGGCGATCTCTGGCATGGCTTTGACACAGGTCAGTCAGCTCAGTCCAGACAATCTGTGACAAGAATAGATATAAACATAGCTATGAACAGCTTCCTGAATCCAACATATCTGCACTGTTCTCAGAGTATAGAGGCATAGGTGTGCTAGGCTGCATGGGCTTCGCAGGCAAATAGTTGCTGGCCTATTTTATTTACTAATGTAGAAACAACAAAAATAATAGTGTTAAATGCAGTTTTTCTTGCAGTTGAAGTTTCTCCCAGTGCAACAGTAGTTTTGCTAGGAAAAAAATTAGCTATCTTAGGTTCTATCATAGATTGTGATTTTAATTTAGGTTACCCAAAACGCTTTCGGTGTTTTATCTTCAGAAGACTTCCACGATGTAAACAAATGCTGTTTAGCTGCATTTTTCAGAAAAGAAACTGAATTCTGATAACTTACCAAATTACTGGAGAATAACAGGTAATCCTGGGAAAATTATCCCTTAGTTTCTAGAGTAACTATACAAGTTCATGCTCTTGCTCAGCACACCAGTTTATGAGGAGGTATCACATCTTGCACTCCGAGCTTGCTTTCTGTACCCTCCAGCAGCCGGAGTAAGAGGAAAGCCAATCTTGTTCCCAGACTTTGAACTTCTTAACTGCAGTCTGGATGGTAGTTAAGAAACTCAGTTCTAGGAAACAGTAGCAAGTAAGTATGATGTAGCTAGTAAATGGTTTCTTCAACTGTCAGCTGTAGCTGAAGAAGCAATGTCTAGCAAAGCATCAGAGAAATTACCTATCACTGGATGGTGGTTTCAGCTAACTGCTCTTATCTTGCTTAAAATGTTTAAGCAAACTCATGCAGACTGAGATAAGCCAGGCCTGATGGATGGTGTCTGATTGAGTCCAGCTGCATCATAGGCCAAAACAATTATTTCCCCTCCTCCCATAATTATGTGCCAGGATTTTTATTTGGTCGATACTAGATTTGAATCGTGTGGATAAACCATAATACAGCTTCTTTTCAGGGAAAGAACTGGTGTCTTTCTAAGCACATACCTTCAAGCAGAACTTTCCTCCAGCTGACATCTCTTTTTGTGAGAATCAAAGCCTCCAAAGCAGCCTCCAAATCTCCACTCCTTGGCTGAAGAAGTACTTGAGAAGTTGCTGTATCTGCAACTATTTGGTGTTTGTTCTAATTAACAAACACATTTCAACCTGCAATCACCGGAGTGACGGTGACGTGACTCAAAAAAATAAAGATCAAATGTAATTGGCATCTGTTTAATATATCTCTGGCCTTTATCACCTTTCTGAATGGACCATTTCTTCAACAGTGTTTCTGATCACATCCATTCTTTCATATCTAAAATACATTACATTTGCATATGAATTTTGTGTCTCTTCTGATTTCAGTACTTCACATATTTATACCATTGAATTTATTTCACTTAGAAAAAAAAATACATAAAATCGTAATTGCTGTTGCAGTGCCTAAATATTGCATGTCTTCAGAGTTAATAGCATAAGTAACAACTTTTTTTTTTTAACAACCCTAGAATAAACTACTATTCCGTGTTATGCACTGTGCAAAAACTTTTACACAAAATCTCGCTATAGGTTTCACATTCTCTGCTTTATTTTTTTGTTCAAGAAAAATATGAATAAATATCCAGCTTTTCTTCACAGATTCAAAGACAATAAGTATTCAAAGCACACAGAATGAATGAACAAATGAGTAAAATCTCCAGACAGAAAAATTAATATATTAATATTTTCTTAAAAGTAATTGATATAAAATTAACTTTATATCATCACCATTATCACTATGATACTGCCTTTATATTACACAGTATAATTGTGCTAATAATAATTTTATGATATAAAGGAAACAGCACTTGTTCTGTATATGATAAGAATAACATTTTAAATTTTCAGAAAGTATCAATTAATAGGAATAAATGGAACTTTATTCTAGTTATTTGGATTATCCCTTTCTTTTATGTCAGTATGAAGATTTCCTTTTAAAAGGTAAAAAAAAAAATATTCTTTCTTGTTTATTTTTCTTCCTATTTTTCTTCCTGTTTTCTTATAAGAGAACTGTTCATAGGACTTGTTTCCAAGTGCCATTATAGTAGGCACAAGACAAATTTTGAGATGAACTGACCTTATCCATAATTCACTCAAAGAACCTGGAATAATTTTGCGTGTGATCTTAACCAAAAGTCAGTAATGGCTCCATGCTTTTATCTAGTGCATAGGTTTTCTGATANTTACAGTAAGGGTGACAGAGCACTGGAACAGGCTGCCCAGGGGGGTTGTGGATTCTCCTTCTCTGGAGACATTCAACACCCGCCTGGACACCTTCCTGTGTGATGTCATTTAGGTTCCTGCTCTGGCAGGGGGATTGGACTTGATGATCCTTTGAGGTCCCTTCCAATCCCTAACATTCTGTGATTCTGTGATTCTGTGAATATGATGTTCAATCATAGTAATATTTTTTTCTAAACACACATATTGTTTGGAGGGAGTAGATTTTGCATTTTTTGACAAAAGAACTTTAAAAAGGCTGATAGGAGCACTGTCATTTCCAAAGTATCGAGGTACTTCATTCAATTCAGTGGAAACGTCAAACTTCCCAGAAAATTTCCAGAAACAAATGTATTTTTTTCTGCACAATTGCTCAATTTGTATATCAGAATGTGGTTTTTTTTTACTTTTTCCTTATTTCTTCCTTGTATGTAATTATCAAAGCATACCTAAAGATTATTAGGGATTGGTCAGGCTTTTTGGGACATAGTAGTGCAAACTGAAATCTTGTACTCAAAAATCAAAGTGTGCTTCCCCTTTGGTGTTGTATAGTGACACGGCCATGTGACTAATTATATTTACAATTGATATATCTTCTTCACTAATATTTAAGACAACAGTCTTCTACAAATCTAGAGAACAGACACTGCTACAGCCTGCATGGAGAATAAAGGAGGGGTTTTAAAAGTGAGAACAGATTTTGGTCATTACCCCTGTGTTCACTGTTTTTTTTTCCTTTTCTTTATCATACAAAGACGTTAAACAGCTTTATGGGCCTGGTGTTCATACAGTCATAAATTGACCATAGAGTAGTTTTTAACTGACAAAACTTCTTCAAAAATTTTTGTTTTCTCTGTAGAATTTAAGTTTTTCGCTTAAGCAAAAGATAGCTTTCATCCAAGGTGAAGTTTTTGTTTTGTATTGAGACAGTGCATGAAGAATGTGACATTTCTGGTTCTTGTTTTTTAAGTATGACTGGCATGACAATGTTGCAAACTACAAGGTACGCATTGTAAAGTCTTTCAAATTTTATTTTATACTAGACACTGTGACTTAACAATAACATGCATGAAATGAGCCATATGAAAATGATTCATAATGTGGTATTTTGCGTATTTGAGCAAAAGCTTTGAATAATCTTTTGTGAACTTAGCATGTTCAAATTGCAAAATGCTTTCTGAGAAGAGTAATTGAATCTTGTTTCCTATCACCTTAAAGAAGAGATGAGGCATATTTATGCAATTAAGGACTCAAATTGAAAAAGGAAGTCTGATTAGTAAACACATATATAGTATTTTGGAAGAGTCCTTTTCTTCTCTAATACACAACAGTTTCCTCTAGCAACAGAATTTACTTATTTATACATGTTCAGTTAAAAATAAATAATTGCAAAATGTTTTAATTACATTCCATAATTTAAAGTGCATATACTCAAAAAGTATTTTTGTGTTCTGCAGAACAGTTGTATCATACTGTGTATATCCTTAGTACAATAGATACAATGAGATGTTATGTTTTCATTTTCTTTTACAACTGCTTCAAAGTTTATCTATTTTTTTGCTTTACTAGCAAGTATGCTTACAACTAGAAACTGTGCCAAACTTTGGACTTAAGTATATCCACAATCCACACAAATTCAATTTAAATTGAACAAGTGATAACTTTTCTGAATTTGTTAATAGTTATAAATACTGTCTCAGGAATAAAAGATACCATTTTTCTAGCAGGAAAGAGGAAAATATTTTAATTGTCCAAACTGAAGTAGTATTTGCTGAGAAGATGTCATCAAAGAAGTGAAGTGGTGTTTCTCATGTGGTGTTTAATACTATCAGCCTAGACCAACTAATCTACACTATTTATTTATCTTGTTTATTAAATGCAATCCTTGTTATTGCTTTCCTCTGTTGGTTCTAAGAAAACATAAATAAATTATTCCTCTTTGTAGTAGGGTTTATAAAACTGTTCTACTGATGTAAGGAACATAGCTTGTGTTTAACATTCTGATTTTTCCTTAACTATATATAGAGTATATATAAGCATATACACATATACATCAATATTTATACTCAAATTAGTTTATTTTCTTGGCCTTGCTACATGTCTGCACTATACACATAACATTAAGTTTGCATCTGTGATGGGTAAGCGTTGGCTAACAGCCAGACTCCCACCCGTCTGCTTCCTTACTCCTCCTCTGAAATGAGACAAGGGAGAAAATAGGAAAAACAGGAATAAGAAAGCTTGTGGCTAGAGATGAAGACAGAGAGTAAAGACAGGAAGTAAGTACCAGTTACTGTCATGGACAAAACAGACTCAGCTTTGGGAAATTAGCTTAATTTATTGTCAATTAATATAAATGTTTAATTACTGATTCGAGTATTGGGAAACAAAAAGCAAGAAAAGAGAAACAAACCTTTCACATTTGGGGAAAGCACCATTCGTCTCCCTTTCCCAGTATTCCACACTCACAAAAAGGTGTTGGAACCATTAGCTCATCTGAAGTGCATCTATACCAATGCACGCAGTATGAGCAACAAACGGGGAGCTTTAAGCCGTGGTGCACCAGGAAAACGACAACATAGTGACTATCACAGAGACATGGTGTGATGCCTCACATGGCTGGAATGCCACAGTTGATGGCTACAAGCTCTTCGGGTGGGTAGACAGGGAAGGAGAGGCCGTGGAGTGGTCCTGTATGTTAGAGAATGCTATGAGAGCTCCGAAATCCAGTATAGTGATGCTGGGGTTGAGAGTGTTTGGATTTGTGATGATAGGGTTGAGTGCTTATTGGTAAGAATCAGGGGGGAGGCTAATAAGACAGATGTCGTGATAGGGGTCTGTTATGGACCACCTAACCAGGATGAAGAAGCTGATGAAGTGTTCTACAGGCAGCTGTGTAAGGTCTCAGAATTGCTAGTCCTTGTTCTCGTGGGTGACTTAAACTTACCAGATGTCAGATACAGCAGACAGGAAGCAGTCCCAGAGATTCTTGGAGTGTGTGGAAGATAACTTCCTAACACAACTGGTGACTGAGCCAACTAGGGAAGACTCTCTACTAGACCTGCTGTTCATGAACAGAGAAGGACTAGTGGGAGATGTGAAGGTTAGTGACTATCTTGAGCAAAGTGACTATGAGATAATTGATTTTTCAATCCTTAGGGAAGCAAAGAGGGAGGTCAGTAGAATTGCCTCCTTGGACTTCAAGAAGGCAGACTTTGACATGTTTAGAAGATTGGTCAATAGTGTCCCTTGGGAGCTAGTCGTCAAAGACAAAGGAGTCCAGGAAGGCTGGACATTCCTCAAGAGGGAAATCCTCAAGGCACAGGAGCTAGCTGTTCCTGTGTACCATAAAACAAGCCGGCATGGTAGAAGACCAACCTGGCTAAGCAGAGAGCTTTGGGGAGAACTTAAGAAAAAAACGGAAGTCTATAGGCTATGGAAGAAGGGGCAGGCAAATCAGGAACAGTACAAGGGTGTTGCAAGGTTATGTAGGGAGAAAGTTAGGAAGTCAAAGCTCAGCTAGAACTTAATCTGGCCAGCGTCATCAAAGATAATGAAAAGTGTTTCTATAAGTACGTTAACAGTAAAAGAAGGGCGAAAGAGAATGTCTAGCCTCTACTGGATGCAAGAGGGAACCTTGTGACAAAGGACAAGGAAAAGGCTGAGCTTCTGGGTGCTCACTTTGTCTCAGTTTTTGTCAGCAACGCCAGCTACCACCTGAGGGTCAAGCTCCCTGAATTGGAAGATGGGGATGAAGAGCAGAATTCAGCTCCCATTATCCAGGAGGAGATGATCAGTGACCTACTGTGTCACAGACATGCACTCAAGTCTATGGGACCTGGTGACATCCACCCAAGGGTACTGAAGGAGCTGGCAGAAGTGCTCACCAAGCTGCTCTCCATTATTTATCAACAGTCCTGGCTAACCAGGGAGGTCCCAGATGACTGGAAACTGGCAAATGTGATGCCCATCTACAGGAAGGGCTGAAAGGATGACTCTGGGAACTACAGGCCTGTCAGTCTGACCTTGGTGCCAGGGAAAGTTACGGAGCAGGTCATACTGAGTGCCATCACATGGTACATGCAAGACAACCAGGTGATCAGGCCCAGTCAGCATGGGTTTACAAAAGATAAGTCCTGCCTGAGTAACCTGATCTCCTTGTACAACAAGGTAACCAGCCTGGTGGATGAGGGAAGAGCTGTGGACATTGTCTATCTGGACTTTAGTAAGTCCTCTGACACTGTCTCCCACAGCATCCTCCTTCAAAAGCTTATGGTGCAAGGCTTGGACAAATACACCCTGCGCTGGATAAAAAACTGGCTGGATGGCTGGGCCAAAAGAGTGGTAGTGAACGGAGCTAAATCCAGCTGGTGTCCGGTCACAAGTGAGGCCTGTTCTCTTTAATATCTTTGTTGATGATCTGGATGAGGGGATTGAGTGTACCCTCAGTAAATTTGCAGATGACACCAAAATGGGTGGGCATGTCAATCTGCTAGAGGGTAGGGAAGCTTTACAGTGGGATCTAGACAAGTTAGATCATTGGGCCAAGGTTAATTGTATGAGATTGAACAAGGGCAAGTGCCAGGTCCTGCACTTGGACTATAACAACGCCATGGTAAGCTATAGACTTGGGGATGTGAGGTTGGAAAGCTGCAAGTTGGAAAAGGCCCTGGGGGTGTTAATTGATAGTCAACTAAATATGAGTCAGCAGTGTGTACAGGTGGCCAAGAAGGCCAATGGCATCCTGGCTTGTATCAGAAAGTGTGGCCAGCAGGAATAGAGAGGTGATTGTCCCCCTGTACTCAGCACTGGCAAGGCCACACCTTGAACATTGTGTTCAGTTCTGGGCTCCTCACTATAAAAATGACATAGAAGTGCTGGAGCTGTCCAGAGAAGGGCA
The DNA here is from genome assembly GCA_013396935.1 of Baryphthengus martii. Classification (NCBI taxonomy): domain Eukaryota; kingdom Metazoa; phylum Chordata; class Aves; order Coraciiformes; family Momotidae; genus Baryphthengus; species Baryphthengus martii. The sequence continues at coordinate 62,984 of VWZK01017422.1, read as the reverse complement.
GCAAGGCTTATGAAAGGCCTAGAGCACAAACCCTACGAGATGCAGCTGAGGGAGCTGGGGTTGTTTAGTCTGGAGAAGAGGAGGCTGAGGGAAGACCTTATCACTCTACAACTACCTGAAAGGAGGTTGGAATGAGGAGGGGGAACAGCCTCTTCTCCCTGGTGGCATGTGACAGGACCAGAGGTCACAGATGCAAGCTGTGCCAGGGGAGGTCTAGACTGGATATTAGGAAACATTTCTTCAGACATTTGAATCAAACATTGGAATAGCTTGCCCAGGGCAGTGGTGGACTCACCATTCCTGGAGGCATTTAAACCAGACTGTAGACCTGGTGATTAGGGACATTAAGGGTCATTAGGCACTGGAATGGACTGCCCAGGGAGGTGGTGGAGTCACCATCCCTGGAGATAAGTTTAAGGAAAGATTGGATGTGGCACTCAGTGACATGGTCTAGCTAGGTGTTGTGGTGTTGGGTCATAGGCTGGACTTGATGAGGTCTATTCCAGCCTCAACAACTCTGTGATTCTGTGACATGATTTAGTGGTTAGATTGCAGCGCTTGGTTAAAGGTTGGACTGGTTGAAGGTCTCTTCCAACTAAAGACTCTGTTACTTTCATCACTCCAGGTGTGTCCTGTCCTCCCTATCACTAAGTTACACTCAGTCCCTTCATGATGCAACAAACGATGCAAGGGGCATTGTGGTCAGGAGGCAGCAATTTACCTCTGTTTCCATCATTTTCCCTCCCTCTGCTCCAGGGCACTTGGACACTAAGTTGTTGCTCCTCTTCCACACAGAGGCCAGCCTTGCAGACTCTGCTTCCAGTGCTTGGACACACTCAGTACAGCTCTAGAAAGAACTATAATTACACCTGCACTCAGCTGTCCAACATTTATCACTGATATTTCCCATTCAGACAAGTTCCATGACAGATTTGCAACCATTTGAGTGACATCTGTATGCATAACTCATACCCCTTTTGCCTCCAGCTGCTGTGAGGGACCCTTCCACAGGACTTAGAGGTGACTTAATTGCAGTCATATTAAACAAAAAAACCAGCAGTGTACACCTGACACTTAACCTTCTCAGACTTATGGCCCATGTAACTTTGTCTAGGTTCTGATAAAACTAAGAGTGAGCCAGAAGTTGAATAAGCATAAAAGTTAAGTCACTTTGTAAGTGTGGTATGGTTTTCATTATATTCCCTACTCCTACATTTGTTTGGCTTCCACTTGTTCTTATTTAATGTTTATGTTGTGCTTGGAGACTAGATTAAATCAACTCTTCTGTATCAAATAACAAAACAAAGGCTTTGCAGAGTTACATCTCAATTTAGGTAACAACACATTTTTTTTTTTTCTGAGGGAAGCGCTTCAGACCAAGACACAGGTAGAAGAGGAAGTGAGTACTTCCTTGGCACCTGAGTGGAAGATGTGCTAACCTCAGCTGCATGTTACGAATGAAATAAAACTAAGGTGATATTCCAAGTCAGAGATAGAGGCTCAGCAGCTCAACTTTTCTAACAGAAGTAAATTTGATAGGGATGGTATTGAGAGCAAGCCAATGTGAAGTACCACATAGTGTTTTCAGTTCCCTGTCTGATTACAATCACACCTTAATGCTTTCTATGCCTTATTGATGTGCCGTGTTCACTGATTTATGCATTAACTCTGGAAGCAGCACAATAAATAAATGTTATTTTTTCACTTCTTACTGGATATTGGCACCAAGGAATACAAATACCACTGTATATATTTCCCTGATGAGTGTGCTGTGGTATTCCTTCCTGTCCTCACTGACTTTTAAAGCCATCAATTCCCCCAACTATAAGAATTACACATCTTGGGAGAGGCAAACAAATTTTATTTACATCTTGGTTTAAAGAAAAGCATAATAATATTACACTATCCTGTGTCTTTTATTTTACCATCCCCCCTCCTTTAGAACAGATGCTTTAAAGCACTGCTATAGTGCCATGGGATTCATACTCCGAATTGCTTTGAATTGCAGTTTCATGTCTTATCACCTACCTCACACATCGCTCCTCTTTGTTAGGATGGAGAGTTGTAACAGTGAAAAGCACAGCAGCAACAGCCGCAGATTTTACAGATGAAAAGTCTCAGGGTCAAACTCAGATGTGATTTAAGCAAAGAGAAACTTGTGTGTCCGTAGCAGAAGTTCATCTGCTTAGTAGATCCCTCATTTTTACCTCAGAAAAAGTTATTGCTTCTGTATTTCATAGCTACTCACAGTGGTTATGTCAGGAAACACTGAAGGTCTGCTAAACAGACAAATAGATAAATAAAATGGAAAAGGACAATCTAAACACTACCATCCTTAGTGGAATTCAGCCATGTTTTCTACTGTAATCAATCCCAAGAATATTCACTCCATGCTGATCTTTTATTGTCTTTGTCCTAATTTTCTACTATTCAGTAAGATGAAAAGTTTTTGTCTGTATAGTTTTTAGTAATGACACGTACTAATCTTAGTCATAAGCAATCAGCTATTACAAGGAGCTGACAAAGAGCTTATGGGTCAAGATTAAAAGGAGGGCAGAGACAGTTGACATTATAGTTGGGGTTTGCTACAAGTAACCTGACCAGAAATCTGGTGTGGATGAGACCCTCTATTGACAGATAGGAGCAGCCTCACATTCCCAAGCTATTTCTTGTGGGAGCCTTCAACCACCCCAGTATCTGTGGGAGAGAACACAGCAGGGTATAAGCAATCTAGGAAGTTCCTGGAATGCATTAATAACTTCTTTCTGCAAATAATAGAGGAGCCAACAAGAGGAGGTGCCATGCTGAACCTTGTTCTCACCAACCAGGAGAGGCTGGTGTGAAATGCGAAGCTCAGTGACCATGAAAGGGTGAAGTTCAAGATCCTTAGGGCAGCAAGAAGGACTCACAGCAAGCTTGCTACCCTGGAGTTCAAGTGAGCTGACTTTGGCCTCTTCAGGGATGTAAGAGTNCACTCTTTCTGCCTATCACGTGCCGCTTGACAGGCAAAGCAATAAAGTTGCACTGTTTGACTGAAGCATAACCCCTTGGCGTGGATCACAACAAATGAACCATCACATGTCCACTGAGTGGACCGTGACGAGGGATCTCCTTGGGAGAGTACCATGGGATAATATTCAAGGATCACCTCCTCCAAGCTCAGGTGTAATGCATCCCAACAAAGGCGGCAGGCAAAAACACCAGCAGGCCTGCATGGATGAACAAGAAGCTTCTGGACAAATTCAAACCTGAAAAGGAAGCCTGCAGAGGGTGGAAGTAAGAACAGATAGCCCGGAAGGAATGCAGAGAAGTTACTGGCACAGCCAGGGAGGTGGTTAGGAAAGAAAAAGTCCTGATAGAGTTAAATCTGGCCAGGAACATTAAGGATAACAACGAAAGCTTCTGAAGATACATTGGTGATAAAAGGAAGACTAGGGAAAGAAATGAGACATGGAGTGAATACCCCAATCCCTAATTTTCTGTAATTTTAGGAACAGAATAGAAAAATCAAATGAAATCATACTCTATGAGGTTATTAAAACACATCTTTGTCTGCATTTTCAATGCTAATTTAACAAAACTGTGTTCTTTATTTTTCATTATAATTGAGAAAAGAAAAAGTTGTTACAACTCTTCTACCTTAGTCTGTGTTTCTTATTTTTATTTATCAGGCTTGGTTAGTTTTATTCATTTACCTGAAAAGGTACATTTTCCTTTCTTGTTTGGGTCTGAGTTACTGTCTCAGCTTTTCAGATATGATTTTCATAAGATTTGAAATAATTTACTTTAACATTTTGTTTCTGTGTCCATTCAAGAATATATAAAAGAAAATAGAAAATATATTGTGTATACACAGGATTTCAAAGCTAACATAAAGCAAAATTTGGGAACAATTATCTTCTGAAGAGCCAATTAATAACCGAATCTTTTCTTTTTTTAATTTTATTTTCATTTAAAACAAATTCTGAACATTTAAAGTTGTTCCTTAGAATTATTTTTGCTCAAATAAACTATTTTGAGAAACATAACGTTAGTAGTCATATAATTTAGTGTATCAAATCTTTCAAACTGCTGGCTTCAGACAACGTAAGTGGAATCCTACTTCTTTTCACAACTTTTATTCAATTAATTATTCTGAAATATTTTCATTTCTTTGTACTGGAAAATAGAAACCTATTTCTGTATGTGTTTTACAAATTATTCTCATTTGAGAATGAGAAAATAATCCTTCCTTTTCACCTGTCTCACAACATCAGCATTCAAACTTAGACACCCTTATATGAAATATTAGTAATAAAGCAGCTATAATAAAATAACCCAATGTATCCTTTCATGAACTCAGATTAGCTTAATCTAATAGGAAATTTCTACAGAGAGGATAGACTCAATCCACCTTGACATATATGTGTATGTATGTTTTTTGATCTCCTAACCCTTTATATCAAGAAACTATTCACTGAAGCACTTCAGAATATCTTCACTACTTGCTCAACAATTTACTTCCGCATGTGCCCCATAGCTCTGTCTTATATATTAATTCTGTGTTCAGCAAAATTTAAAGACCATGAGACAACGTAACAGCCTTCCTGTAAATAAAAAGCAATTGGAAAGAGGAAGAGAATTAACTGTTCTTTATTCCATTGGGCTAAAAGTAATGGCTTTAATTTGCAAGGAGGGATAGTTAAGTTAGATGTAAAAAAAGGTAAGGAACTATGTATTGGTAAGGGTAATTACACTTTGTAATACATTATTCCAGGGAGCTTTTAGGGTCCGTATAACTGATATTTAATAAAAAAAATAAGTTAAAAAAAAGGTAAAGTAAATTTTTTAGGAATGCATTGACTATGGTCGATTCAGTCCTAGGGCAGAGAATTTAATTCTGTGATACTCAATGTTCATTTCCAGATCTATGTTCTGTGTTTTGTAACACTACAAATGTTGAGAAAATAGTATTCTCTTTTCTAAGACAATACTGGAAAGCAAATAGAAGGAATCGATGTATAGTGGGACACATAGCAATATCAATTACAGCGTCTGGCCCTCAGTTTAATACATGCTGGCATAGATTTCTGAGGAGCCTTAGCCTCCTCATTCGCCTGTTATAACCTTACTGTGTGACAGAGCCATGTGACTATAGGACTGAGATGATATCAGTAGTGACAACCAGAGCAAAGAAAGGCCTTTTAGCTATTTGTTGCAACTTGAGGAAGTTTAGCAAAAACTAATAAAGTTCTAGCTTGTTAATCAGACAAAGCTATTGTTATTGCAGCCTAAATGCTATGAATCCTGGACAGTTTTAAAACTTCATTATTTAAGCTGGAATTGCAGCTACTTTGTCAAAAGATATGTCTATGTGAGACTACCTTTAGTGAGTTATACTACTACGAATCTTCATATTCACCATACTCCAGATTTTACCAGGGGATTCCAGTTTGAAGCAGTACATATGGTTTCAAAATACTCCAAAATTTCAGAAGCAGGGGTGCCACATACAGCTAGCTCATATAATGCTTTGCCAATTACATGGGCCAGCAAAAAGGACGCAGCCACCAGCAGAAAACATACAGAGAAACTCATGCAGGTTTTATTATCTATTTTTACGGACCCCAAAAATTATGTAGTCTGGCAGACCACAGGGGGAACAAAGGAAGCAATAAACCCATTCACTGCAGGTGACAACAGAAGAAGAGGCAAACTGAGCCAAAAATACAACAACATAAGGAGACATCAACCATACCCCATATCCCAACATAGCCACACACAAACCAATCAAACAAATGCCAGAAAGATACATTACCCAATCCATTATCCTCATTGTCTTTGACTCTTTCCTTGGCTCCACAAAACCCCTTCTCACAAACCCCTCCAGCAGCAGCTCCCAATAAGGCACTCTATTGGCCTTTTATCTCCACCCTCTAATCACCACCTAAATGGCAGCTGTTTCACATTTCTACTCTAGTTCTCAGCCTTTCAGGGTGTGCTTGGCCTGGCCTCCTGCCCTGAATGGCCCTCTTACAACAGAGGGGGCCCATCCCTCATGTCAAGGTCTGGTATGGCATGTGTCCCCACCACTCAATGCCTACTGGCTTGCAGCCAGCAGCAGAGCTAAAAGATCTTCTTGGTGGCAAACACAGAGGCCAACCCAGTCTTGCCCTTGATTACAACAGGAGGCACCTGACCAGCTTTAGCCCCTTTTATGTGGTTGTGAAATTCATCCAGGTGTCAAGCTCACTTCAGGGCTCAGGGTTCAGACCCCAGCACTTCATATAATAAAATAAAACCCATTGTAGCATTATATTGAAATTGTAGTGGCTTAAACCAGAGAAAGACTGTTAACATTGCTAACAAAATTTCCAGAACTGATTATAAATAATAACCTTAACAATCAAAACTTTTGGTTTTAGTCATTCAAATCTACACCAAATAACTCAAGGATGCTCTTAAAAGTTGTATATTGTTTATCTGTGCATAATTATTTAGCATTAAAAATACCTATTTCTTATCTCAGACTTTCAGTGAAATAACATATGTGTAATTGCAGAATGACAAGTATGTTTCCACATTGTTTAAGTTATGAAATCTGAATTTGTAAGGGACTGTCTCTTCCAATGAAATACTTTTTAGTCTATAGATACTTTGAGTTCTTTTAGTAAAAAATCCAATTCCTCAGTCACAGGGAAAATTGTACATATCATTGAATATCCAAAATGGCAATGACAAGAATCAATGGATACTTTTGAAAATGTTGTCTACAGTATTTCTGAGATTCGCTACTTGTCAGAAAAACTTGCTTCTTTGACTAGGCATGTCCTTAGAGTTTTCTTATAGTTAATACCATGTGGGATAGCTTCCCCTTAGAAAACATTATGCTCAAGATACTACAGTATCTTCGTAATAAAATCATCTGTTTAGGAGAATCTTTGTACCCTCCTCTTTCATAGGATCACAGAATAGTAGGGGTTGGAAGGGACCTCTGGAGATCATTGAGTCCAACCTCCCTCATTGCACAGTGAAGATCCTCCACATTTTGAATTTCTGTTTATTTTTTAAATAAACAAAAAAGAAGTTCTTTAAAGAGCTGTTTTTTAAATATACAGCTAATTCTACATCTAAATCTACATACCTGTTATTTGTGTACTACTCACATTGATTTGATCATACCTTAAGTGATCCAGACTGTAGTGTTACAAAGTTATTCAAATGGGCTTTTCATAAATAATGTTGTACAAACACGTAGGTTTCTTGGCAGCAGTAGCGCAATTCATGAGAAAGGTGGGTGGTTTGGATTTTTCTTAAGATATTAAGAGGCAGAGCTCGCATTTTATTCCTCCTTATTACTGTATTATACATTCCTTTGAGATACACTTTGATTACAGACCCCACCATGGGCAAAAGCAAAATGCACACTCCAGCACGGAGGATATAGTTTGCCTCTTTTCCTTAGAAAAGGGCATGATTTTTGAATGGTTCATTGAATAGTTGTTGGTTCCAGTAGTAGACACCATCATTATTTCTCCTATGCAGAAAACAGCTTTCTCTAACAAAGTTTCTCAAGCTTTCAAGTCTCAACTGCAATCCTCAGAATAGCCACAGATCTGGTCTATCCCTGTCCTGCAGGCTACTGAAGCAGCCGGTCAGCTAGCTGACTTTGATACTGTGCATCTTAGCCCATGACAGCAGCCACTACACCCTAGCAGACAAACATGGAAGAATCCAACATCAAATTCTGCTGCAAGGAAATGGATGAAGAGCAGGGCAGCTTTCCATACAAAAAGTACATGAAAGCTCGCTGAGAGCGCAGAGAGGAAAGTGGAGCGTGTCTCAAAATTAAAATCTGACTTTTGTGATTGATCTATTTACTACAATCTAATATTTGTGGTCAACACAAACTCTGTTTAGTGTAGGCTTGTAAAATTCTTTTTGCTTCAGATAAAACTATGAGAATAACCTAGGATCTTTATGAGAAAACATTCAAATTTTCGTTTCCACAGGAAAAAAATTGTCCTCAGGATTTCTGCATGCATAGTGACAAAAAAATTCAACAGCTTTGTCAGTAGAAGTGTTTTCCTCTGTACAGCGGTCTATGCATAGATTTTTAATGTCTGTATCTTAAGGTTGTGAAATTTTTGAATTTGTAACCAGTGCCTCAGTGAACCCCCCAAAGTTTCAGCTTGATATTGTTTTACAGTGTTGTCATAATGATTCATTTCTGTACTGATGCCGCTGATATTGCAGTCCCCTGGAGGAGCTTCCTAACCTTCTGTTACTCTATCATTTTCTTTTTGTAATGAGAGTGATCAGAGATAAACAATTTGAAAAACTAGTCCAATATTTAATTTTGTAACTGGTAGCATTCTCACTATGTCCAACGATTTCCAGGTTGTTTTGCTTAGAAATATATTAATTGATTTCTTATTTCTGGCATGCATAGTTCAACAGCATGCCATAATTGTAATATTCATAATTCACTTCAAAGTATGCTGAGCAAGTTATTTACATATATCACTCTAAGAGTTATCCTAGAATGCATATCTTCTGATATTGCCGTCCATCTTGTGAATAACAGAACAGAAATGTAAAAATTAAATGAGTTAGACAAATAATTTAGAAAATGTGAGTATTAAACTATTAATGAGCTTAGTCACAAGGTAAGACAAGTCATTTCCCTAAATGTTTGAAGTAAATGAAATTTAATTCTGATTCATTTCTGACATATACATGAAAAGAAAATACTGTAAATTATAAATATTTCCCATTGCTACACAGCGGTAATTATTTTTAATGACAGTTTTAAATTGTGCCAAAGTTTATTTCTTATCAAGAGAAATGTATTTACTCATATTTTCAAGCTTGCATTTTATCAAGTATACACAGCACATTTTAACAGAGCCAGGATAAAAAAAAGGGAGGGTGGGATTGAGGGAAGGAAGGAAGGAAGGAAGGAAGGAAGGAAGGAAGGCAGGAAGGCAGGAAGGCAGGAAGTCTGGAAGGAAGGAAGGAAGGAAGGAAGGAAGGAAGGAAAGAAGGAAGGAAATGTTCATGCTTTGAAGTTTAATTGCTTGGATGTACACGGATAGTCTACTTGTCTGGTGTGGTCTGCTTGCGTAGTGTAGGTGAAGTAAGAGACTGCAGAACAAAAATAAATAAATGAAAAGCACCTGAAATTTTTTATCATTTTACAGGAATACACCATATTGTGGCACTAAATTATTCAATCATGTTTCACGTTTTACTAAATCAGCTCTGATTGGTAGTAATTGCATTGTAATAATAACAGTAGTTACAGTATTCTTAGTAGATGCAGTTACAAAATGCTTAATAGCATAGGGCTCAGAATTCAGCTGGGCTTGTAGAAATGTTCCTCAGGACTCAAACACACAGAGAATCCATTTTGCAGCTTCATATTTCTTGAGCATACAGTGAAGGAGCAGGGTAAACTGCACTATCATATGAAACAGATTAAACAAGGCATTAACCATGTGGTATTTGCTTCAGGCACTCTGCCTGCAGGTTGTTGATGCAGAGAGAATGCCTCCAGGAGTATAGACAAGTGTGGTCAGGGACAACTATTACTTTATACTTTTAAACAGAAGCAGCATACTCATCCCTTACACTGTACAAAAAGGGTGAAAGAGAAGCTGTGCACCATTTAACAGCTGTTTAAAACCACAACACACTTCTGTGAAAATTTGTTTTCTAATGACTCATGGTTAAAGATTAGTGTTAATTAAAATAAAATTGAAATGAACTTAAAGGTTACTTCAAGCTTTAATACTACAACTCTGTGAGATACTCTAAATGGACTCATAAAATTAATTCAAACATGAGACGAGTAAGATTTGAACTATGCCAATACCTATTTTACATCAAAAAATGAAAAATCGTGTGTGGTTCGGAAGACATCAAAATGCTCCCAGAACTACTACACTGCTGAGACTTCTTTCCTGCCAACTTGCTTCCCCCCTGCCCCCACCCCCGCATAAGAATTTCTCCTAGTTTAGCTTAAGCAGTTTGAATTTATCATGTAGCTTGCACTAGGTCCCATCAGTGTTCCTGTGTAGGCATCCAGTGAACAGGAATCTCTGAGTCTCACTTCACTAACCAAATAGAATCATAGAGCTGGAAACTGAGGTCCAAGTTTTGGGACTTTAAGCCAGCCAGGAAAGCAAGAACATCAGAGGCAGAGGTTCTGCCAAAGGGAGACCCAGGGATGAAGCTGGTTTCTTAGCCCAGCTAAGCAGGGAGTTTACAGACTTGAACAGTTTTGTTTTTGTCAGAATACCATAGATTTCTGAAATTCTAACTTACTGTCACTTTTGCCTGAAAATAAGTAATCAAAAAAAAAAATCCACTAGTATCTACACCTTACTTAACAGATTTCCATAAAATTGCTCTTAGCAAAATTTATATTTGAATTTCTATACAATTGGTAGTCTAAATTTACTCTTTTTCTAAGTGAATGAAATGCCATGATTTGGAGACTATTTATATGGTGAAAAGCATTCAGGAAGTAATTTTGTAAATCACACAAACTTTCATGTTCTTGCACAATAATATAAAGCTGCTACAGAAGATGTGACCACAGGTCACACAGTAAAGCACTTCTTATCTTTTCAGTGGACTGTGTTCTATGTAATAATACCTAGAATTTACAAAGTAGTTTATATATTCAAAGCACTGTGCAAACATTAACTAATTATTCACAAATGTTGAGCAGTTTATTTGTTGCATCTACATAAACTTGGAACAAGTTCAAATTTGTTTTTTAAACACTGCAGAACAGTTAAAAATCACCCCAGAATATTTAGGACAGGTAAATAATTCTGGTATTGAGAATAAAGCCTGTTTCAGAAAAAGATTACAGAAAGAGGATGTAGACTTTGATCTTTTTCTCCTTCAAGTCTATTTTTTTAAGGGAAAAATTTCAACTCAGAATTGAGTAAATAATGCCTAGAGCTCAAAGAGCTGAGCAGCTTGTCTTAAGAGATGCAGTGAGAGAAGAGATTAAGCCCTCAGTCTAGTTCAAAAGAAGCAGGAAGCTGAATGCCAGTTTCTGTGATGAGAAAGGAGTGAGCTTCTCTGTAAGCTACTAGCAGCTCTAGAATGTAAGCACTCTTGTTCTCTCTAAGTAAAATTATTAAACCAGTATCTTTATTATACTATGAAGCAGGGATATTGTTGTGATCCTCAGAAGTTATGCAGAGGAATGAAATGGTCAGCCCAATGCTATTGAAAATTTGTGAAAGAACTTCTGAAAAACTGTTTAGTGCATTCTACTTAAAGTTGCTTAAGATTCTTGTGTTTCTTTAGCACTCCTCTGCATGAATATAATAATAAAAATCATAAAAAGTTACATAATATAATGCTTATTATCCAAAGGGTACCAGCATGCACTCCAAATTGATACATAAAATCTTTACTGTGTCTTATACAGATCACACATCGTTGAAATGCAGCCACTTTAGGTAAAACTCAACACCTGTTTAACAATGCACAGCAAACCTCACATGTTTTACTAGAAGAAAAAGAAATGCAGCGTCCAAATAAAATGCGGAGGGATTGACTGGCACAATGTAATTACTTGTGTTGGAATTTGTCCAGGACACAGGGTTAATGCCTCTACTGTTACAGAAAATCCCACTAGCTATTTAATGATTTCAAAAGGTAGAGGCTGGAGCATGATTTGATGTCTGATGTAAAGTAGGTGATGAGAATCTTCAAAAGGTCTTTGTGTTTGAGTCTACTCTCACTCTAATTTGAGGGTAGCATAGCACTTACTGTTCCATATAGTTAGCAATGATCTATACTAGCAAGAAAAAAGAAATGTCAGGCCTTCAGAAAGCTTTGTGATCCATTAAAGGCTGTAAGGTTTTTTTCTTGGTATTAGGCATACATAATACTAAAAACATAGGCTATCAATGGTCATGACTCAGAGAACTACTATCATCATACGATGTAAAAACATCAAGGAGACCTTGAGGCAAACAAACCATTCAGGGCTGTATTTCTGATATAGTCACAGTTCCTGCATTAGTTTGAGCTGAAGTGATAGTTCTGTAAATAGGATCTCTCTACTTAAGATACAATCCTAAAATCTTATTAGGGAAGAACCACATTGTATACTGGAAAGAAGAGCTGGTAAGCAACATATGAGAAACATAATAATCTGCAGTGAGAATCTATGAGAGAACTTGCACGTCTTTAGGTCTAGCCAAAAAGAAACATCTTGTGTTTCTTCTGTAATGGTCTATATAAACAGAAAACTAATATAGTAATGTAAATTATTTTTGAGAAATTAATCTACTTTAAGTATTGAAAATTGATTGTGTGTTGATGTATTATGAAATATGATTTATTTTATAAAAAGGCATCTTCCACTGAATGGAGGAACTGACAGTATAAAAACTAATATGTCAATACACAGGTGTGTTTTACCAGGTGTTGGAACAGAAGCAGCTATAAGATTTCTTTGCGTGTGTGCACGAGAAGTTTTTTCTGGGATTTGAAAGGATTATTCATTGATTTCACAAGGCATGTAAATGTCACAATGTCACTAGCACTTCTGTTAAAACAAATACAGCCTTTGACATACCATAATAGCTTCAAAAATAAATTATTTATTTTTTCATACAGATCCTTCAATGTTATTTAAAAAAATCTTTTTTTTATAAGTTTCTTTTTTTCCCCACTGATTTACAGTCTATGCAGCTATAAAAATATGCAAATTAGAATGAAAACAAAAATCTGGCATATAGAATTTAATTTAAATTATTCTTACCTAACTTACTCCTTTTCTGTTAGCTGTTTCAAGGCATCTAATACACTACTGTTGTTCTGACTCCTGCTATTATCAAAGTAAAGAAATAGAAACTCACTCCTTATTTTGTATCAAGGATAAATAGGTGAAACTGCTAACTCTTTTCTCGTGACTAAGGTAAGAGTCAGGCAGCTAATTTAGGAGAAATTAAATGTTCCAAAAATTTGGATGGTACGATCTCTGCATTGCAACAGATAAATGTCCCTGGAAATTACAAAGTGTCCTTGAAAATCTACCTTAAATCTCATTGAATGGTAATGTGATGGGTTAACTCTAGCTGGGTGCTAGGTGCCCAACAAAGCCACTCTATCACTCCCTTCCACAGCTGGACAGGGAACAAATATAACTAATAGCTCAGAGCTTGAGAAGAGAACAAGAAGGCCACTTACCAATTATTGTCACGGGCAAAACAGACTTGACTCAGGGAAAACAGTTTAATTTATTACTAATCAGACTAGGATAATGAGAAATAAATCCAAACTTAAAAACACCTTCCTTCCACCCATCGTTTCCTTCTGGGCTTAACTCCCAACACCTCCATGGGGTTACAGGTCCTGCCAGAAAACTCACTCCAACAAGGCTGATGGGTACAAATTCAACTAGGAGCCTGCTCCAACATGGGCTTCCCACAGTATAATAGGCTCCTACAGGTACCCACCTGCTCTGGTGTGCGGTGTTCCATGGGCTGATGGTAGATATCTGCTGCACCATTAACTTCCATGTTCTGCAAGGGGACAGACAGCCTGCCTCACCATGATTTTCACCACAGTAGCTGCAGTTTTGGGACATNGAGGTGCTACCACCATCACTGATGGGCTCATTCTAGGCCAGAGGCGGGTCCATCTTGGAGCTGGCTGGAATTTGTTCTATTGTACATAGGGGAAGCTTCTAGTAGCTTCTCATGGAAACCACCCCTGTAGCCCCCTGCCACCAAATCCTTGTCACACAAACCCAACACACCTTCACTGTTCCTTGCTTTCTACTGCTCCTTTGCATTGATGTTGGTTCCTCTATGGGCTGCAGTCCCCTCACGGGTGTCCCTGCTCCGGTACGGGTCATTCATGGCTGTAGTCCATCAAGGGCATCCTTTTTTCGTTGTAGATCACCCATGACTGCAGTCCTCTCAGAAATATTTGGCTTCATGGCATAGAGATTCTTCTTCCAAGAGTGTGTCGCCATTTCCACATGACTCCTCTACTTCCTTCTCCATTTTCTCCAAGACTGCACCTCTTCACAGTTCTCCTCTGGCATATGCTTTTGAGTGACTGTCTGAGTCTCTTCTCATATATCTCTTTCTTGTGTCTCCTCACTTCTTCCCTTTTGTGTCTCCTTTTATATGTTCCCACACATCTGCTCAGGTGAGTCCACATCTGCCCCTTGCAGCTTCCACGTGTTCTTTAATATGTCTGAGTGGTGCTCAGTGGCTGCAGTTTTGGGACACGGTGGAGTGTTTCCAACACCTGCCGAGTGAAGAGCTCATGGCCTTCTCCCACAGAAGTCTTAGTTTAACGGGAAAGAACAAAGAGACTTCAGTTTCATTTCTGAGAAGTGCTAGCAGGTGGAAAGGTGATAGGAAGGAACAGTGTTCTTATCCATTCAAAACTCAGGAAACATAGGAAAACACAGATATAAAATGTTGAATTCCAAATACAGCAATGTGTGACACTAGCACAGGCTAAGCTCTAGCAGAGCTGCATGACATCTTCCAACTCTTATTGCTTATGAGAAAAAACATACAGATAAACAGATAGTACTTGATTTAATTTTTATGAAAGGAAGAGTATGAAAATAGATGCCATTAAGATCATAAATCGCATTATGAACCAGATGCACATAAGGAAGTTACATACATTGTGTAATGAAACACATTTGTTATAGCATGAAGTACTTATATTTTACAGAGAAACTATAACACGTATTTTAAAACACACACTAAAATACATCTCTTTATAATATAACAGATCCACCAAGAGGACATTTCTCAAATTAAATATGCTGTTAGAGTAAAAGCATATTATATTAAAAATTAACAGAAATATGCCACTTTCTATATTTTTCATATAAAAAAAGTCAATACTAGAAATAAGGAAATCCATTCAATTTCATTGCTTAGGCTTAGTCTTCTTAAATCTATCATAATCTCAGTTTATGGGTCAGCAATACTTGTTTTGTTATGGCTGTTAGTGCAGAGCTCTGTTAGATCCTGACTCACTAATGGTAGTGTGCTATTAATTCTTCTACTTCATCTCAGCTACTAGATGCACTCCAAGTTGTGATGTGCATCTAGTAGCTTGAAGATGGCTTGCGTTTTAGAGACAAGAAGTTCAATACTGATGTGTAAAATATAACTTATCAGGGAAGTAACATAAAGTGAAATAATGCAAAGTAGCCTCCTTCTCATTATTTAACTACTGCAGAGAACAAAAGATATTTAGACTTCCTATGTTTATTACATGCAAAGATACTTTTGAAACAGGTTCCACACCTGATATTTCATCAACTGTGTCTCAACAGTGTTTCAAGGAGTGTTATTTGTCCTGAGGAAAAGCCACACCTGGGTTTGTGCTAGCAGAAGAACTGAACAATCAGGTAATCTGTATTAGGGATTACTCTAGCACATAACATATTACAGACTTTCTTCAAAACACGTTACCACTAGAGATTTTTGCATCAAACAACAAACCACCAAGAAAACAATGAATCAGCAAAAAACCTAGCAGAACATCAGAGTCTCAAAGGAAGCAGAGATAGAGGTTTTGTCGGGTAGATTGAAATAAATGTATGTATTTTAAAAGTAGCTTAATTCCTCCAGAAAACAATTCTTCCCCACAAGAGTATGCTAATAGATTTTAGTCTTTTGAGCTTAAGGGTAAACTTCACTGTTTCAGTAGACTTCAATAAAGCAACAACTTATTTATACAAGGAAAAAGACCAGTCAATAAAATATAGCTGTAAAGCATCTTGTAAGAATGGAGGGTAATTAAAAAATCAATTAATTGTTCAGCTTCCAATAAATAGAAGTAAAATAATTCTTTTTTTCATCGGTGTCTTTGTAGAGCTCTCTTGCCATGTTATAAATGTAACGTGCAAAAAATCCTTTCTGCAAATACACCTTTGCCTTTTGTAGCAACCTTTATATGTATAAGTATTGCCATCAGTCTAGGAGGGCCATAAGACTATTAGCTGCCTTTAGGGCTGGAGATGTACGTCCCTACTAGACCATGAAATAAACATTTAAACTATCATTTTCGATGGTTAATCTGGGCTGGACAAAACCTGATGGCTTCAGTTTTGCTGTTTGTGAGTTAAAAATTTGCAACAGACAAAAAAGAAAGGAAGTTAACACATTGGAGCCTACAACTGCAGAGAAAATGCATGATTCTCAGAAAACATGGAAGAGAAACATGTCAGTAAGGGTGTGATATTTCTGGTCATTTGCCAGAGTTCCAGAACTAGAGTTCCTGAATGTGCCAAAATATTTTTTAAATAAAAATTTCAAAGAAAAGACTATGTTCCAGTATCATTAAATTTTTGAAAAGAAAAAGATGATAGAGTACTTAAATCACTAGATCACTAGATGTTAGCCTTTCATTTCAGAGGCTGTAAATCACCGCTTTTCAAACAGTGCCAGCAACGTTTTATGTATCACGTAATCCCATTTAAATTCTGCAGTGAGGAGCTAATTGAGACTTAAGTGATGTGTCATCCCTGTTCAGGCCATCTGCACAGCCTGAACTGCATTCAGAGGCAGGCTGTGACAAACTACAGAGTACCAAGTCACTGTTTGTTGGAAAAATAAAGCACACATTTATTTCTACTTCAATGAATGTGGTAAAATGAATTACAGGCACTTATAAAATAGTCCAGACTTCTGTATTTCTATATTGGTAGATCAAATTCAGATCAGAACTTATTTTCACCATCTCCAAAGAAGATCTCATTTGACTGATTTCACCTTTATAATTCACAGCACTCTAAGCAACCTGGTGACTGGACCAGAGTCCTTATCCTCTATGTTTTGTATACACAGAAACAAATAAAGCAACGTTCCTTGGGGATTTCAATACATTACGTAAAGACTTATCATCCTCCCATCCCTCTCCCTGTCCCCAAGTCTATCTTTCTAAAGCTACCATAGTCAAAGTGAAAGTGACAGTGGAAAAGAAGCAAAGAAGGAGAGTAAAATTCAAATTATACAGCAATGTAACATTATGGTCAGGTTAAGTGAATTTTCGGGTAATGTAAGACTGTAGTAATTTCTGGGCAACAAAAGAAATACAATTTCTTTCCAGAGGAGTATGCGTGTATGTATTCTCTGATACATATATACCATGTTTTTTATAATCTTTTGTCCATCTAAAGGTGTCTAATTTATGTCTTTGGTAAAAAAGCATTCAATTCTATACTTGGAGAGTAAATGACAGCTAGGATCTCAGTTTCTTTCTCTTCTACTTCCTAACTATGCTAAAATGCATCAAAAGAGGCAAAATAGTCAGTGGGCGGTTTCTCATCTTGACTTGCAATATTAAATTTAGCAGCTTGCTCTGATGATCACAGACATGTCTAACTATGCAAGTATTCCAGGAAACAGAAAGACTAGTTGGATAAGCATTCTATATTTATATTGAGACTGAGTGATAAAATTATTAATTATGAAGTGTGAAAAATCTTCTTTAAAAGAGGGTACATATGAAAATTCAATGGCATTGTATTTGTTCCAGTTAAATATGTATGTATTTATAGAAAGGGATGGACAAAGAACATGGTCAAATAAACAAGCAACAAAATATGACAACATTAGAATTTCATTGACTGGCAACAGACTGTGGGTGTGTGAACCACTGCCTGCAGCACACTCAAGGCATGTATTAATCACATCTACTATACATTCTGCATTGCAGGGTTGATTTTAAAATGTGTCTGGAAAAGTAAATGTGTTGAAGGTTAAGGGAATTTTAAACACTTGATTGTGTGTGGCCAGTGAGATTCCTATTGAGTATATTTCCCTTTATATTATTAGAAATAACTTTTTGCCTTTGCATTTTTTTTTTTAGATCATTTGCAAGCTGACTAATTGCAACAAGCCTTCCTTCCTACCTGAACGTGAAAGGAGTTGTCAAACTGAGAGATGGCCAGGTCCTTGAAATGAAGGGTAAGAGCTTGTGTACAAATCTCCATGTGTTTGTGCTAAAACCCCCTTGTGCCTACTATTGGCTTATCCTTGAAGGTAAAGGTACATGGAATTCAGAAATGGCTTCTGGTTTAGGAATATTTTTATTTTGACTGATGCCTTCAAAGATTGTTTTAATGTATTCCTCTCACAGTAAAAGTGAAAAAGGATCAAATACAGGCTGAATTCTGGGAGGCTGGGTAAGAACAAGAAACCCTAAATTGTTCGCTATATTGATTGGAGATATTTCATCTCACACTATACTAAATACCTACATTGTTAAAGAGAATGAGGAATGAAGAAGCCATCCTTCTTGTTAAGCAAATACACAGTTCACTATCTCCATCTTGATCTGTGATTGTTACTGGACATATTAAAGGAGCAGATTATTGAACCATCCACATAGTTTGCAGATTGTTTCCTTTTTGATAATAGTGCTTCTTGAAATGAGAAAAGAAAATCAGAGAATGACAGCTGCTAATAAATACCAATTTAATGCCACTTTTTTCCCCAACTGAACGTATTGCACCTTTTTTAGCTCCATAAAAGGGTGATTTCCTTTGACTTGCATGGGCAGTGAATCAGATCATGTTAAATAGCAACTCTCGAAACACTTCCAAAACAAAAACGCATACACAAGTAAGGTTTTAACACATTTTTTATAGTGGGAAGGAATTACAAACTGTGGGGAGGAAAACTGAAATAAATTTCTTTACTAAACAAAGACAATTTTTACTTGAAAAATGAAACTTTTATCTCCTAAATCCAGTTGCTAATATGATAATAGATAGGCTGCAGAACCTCATCCATTGACAAACTGAGTCGCTGAATTTAGGATTCTTCCAAGGTAAGACAACAATATTAACAAACTAAGACGATTAGGGATCGCAGATGAAAGTATTTCATTCTCAGGTTTCGTTTCTGTTGCTCCTGAAATGAAAGGTCTTACTTCTTTTATGAAATATTTAATCAAAATTTCAGACTTCCTGTGAAAAACAATTCTGAGAGAAAATTTTCAAGAGGTCTAGTTCTTTTTCCAAGAAAAAATTGTCTATGTGGTAAAACGCATGGAAGAACTTCCTGGAATTTGAAGGTCTTGAGATTTAACAGTATTTATAGAGGAATATGCCATGAGTTGTCACCTAGTATTCCAGATATACCCACAGGGAAAATGTGAAGGACATTTGTTGCTATCCAATAGTATCTACTCAGCTGATGCTTCTAAAAGAATGCAAGCTATAGCAATCTTAACAAGCTAGGCATTTATATTCAGTCCGTTCACAGTGATCAAAGTGAGATATGAGGATGATTAGAAATTGACTCCAGAAAATGTGCACAAGAATCGTGGTGTGATCAAGCTTGCATAGTTAGATTTTTCTGTCATACTCATTTTTGCTTCATTTATCACTAAAACCATGACAACTTTCTAAGTCTTCTTTAGACATGCACTCATGTTCACTACCAAATATTAATGACCACAGTAAATACAATAATTTGTTTTTTTTTTCTGCTATAATTTCTAAATCCAGTTGAAATCAGGACTCCCATTTTTAGAAGCTTTGTATGAATGTATGAGAACAAGCAGGCAGAAGGGAGAGAAATAGCTTCCACTAGCTAGCAGAGCCCTTGGAAAAAAATTGTTTTAGTCTCTTGATACTTGGTTATATGGGTGTCTCAAATCCATGCTGTAGTGTTAATTCACTTAAATTTAAAATGAATGGGTTATCAACTAGACATTTGTATGCTCTTATTTTACAGAAATGTATTCTAGGGAGAGAAATAAAAAATTTAGCTTATATTCTCTGCTTATTGCATAGATGCATTTACTATTAATGTTAATGGGACCAATGTGGACACATAAAGAGACTCTTCATTTACAGGATCTACTATGAAAGTAGAATTACGAGGTATTGGAAGAGGGATTGAATTCAAGTTAAAAGAGATATAAACCTTTTATCTTGCCTACTGCACTTAAAAATACTAAGATTAATCAGAGGAGAACAAAAACTGCAACAAGAGAGAATAACTTATGAATCTGAACTTTCAAAATTACAGATCATGGTTTTACAAATGCTATTTTATAGCAGAAATTAAAATATAGACAGAAGTAATATGTCAGGAAAAATTTAAAATCATATATTTCATAAAAGTGATTACATGAGAAAGCACACATAAAAGTTTTTTATTACTTCATTTTTTAGTGTTCTATTATCAGATTTCAAGATAACTTTATAAAAAGGCTCTAGAGTGTGATAATGTGGCCTACAGTGACCTAGTATCTCTTTATAAAGTAACTATCCTTAAGGTGAAACACTATCTCTTCTGGGTTAAAAGCTAAATTAAAAAATTAACTCTTTGTATCAGTGCATGAACTGTATCTTTTGGGTTTTTTTCAGCTTTAAATATGCCTGAATTTTATGACATTTAATTTTATTTCATCTTTCTTGGCATGTAGCCCAAGGCCAGTGGCCAGAGTAATGGTTCCAAGTAGTAAAAATCAAAAAAAAGAAAATGAGGTAGTGATATATTTGTCCTTCCAAAACAGTGGGGAACTGTTCAAGGTTGAATCATTAGAGGTAGTCACTCAAGTCCCCTCACAGTTCCAATAAGATACAGAGATTTGATTTGAAAAGAGAGAATAATCTCCTAGATAGAAAGGTCATCCTTTCTAAGTACTATAAAGAAAAATTCTCTTATGTTTTTACCCTCACATTTTCAAGTTGTTACTCAAACATCTATTGCTTGCAATGGTATTGCTAATACAGTACTTGAAAAATGTTAGTGGTCATAATTTGCAATGCATTTAGTTTTACATCTTTCTTTCATCCAGCAAATACAACAGTTGCATTCTTTTTTTTTATTCTATGTAAAGCCATAAATTAACTAGCTGTAAAGTCATAAATGAACTGTAAAAAAAAAAGAAAAAATAATAAGAAAAATGTTTTTTCTAAATATGAAAACACTAGCACACAAAATATAACCTTCACCAGAGGAAGTTGTATTATATGTCTCTATTTTATGGTATAGACCTAGAAAAAGAGCACAGCAGTGAAAAAAAGCCACTTAGAAAAATAACACTCTTCTAGGGGGTTTCTTTTTTTTTTCTTTTTTTTTTTAAATGACTGTGGCTGAAGGGATAGTCATCTGAATTCATCTAGAGAAGACTTCATAGAATCATAGAATGGTTTCAGTTGTAATGAGCCTTAAAGATCATCTAGTTCCAGCACCCTTGCCATGGTCAGGGACACCTTCGACTAGATCAGGTTGCTCAAAGCCCCATACAACTTGACATTTGAAAGTTTCCAGGGTTAGGCTATCTACAACTTCTCTCGGAAACCTGTTCCAGTGTTTCACCACCCTCACAGATACTTTCTTCCTAATATATAATCTAAATCTACCATCTTTCCATTTAAAATTGTTACCCCTCATCTCACCACTACACTGCCTGATAAAGAATCCTCCCCATTTTTCTTGCAGGTACTGGAAGGCCAGAGCCTTCTCTTCTCTAGACTGAACAATCCCAACTCTCCCAGCCTGTTCTCACAGGGTAGGTGTTCTAGCCAGCTGATCATCTTCATGGCCCTCTTTGGGACCCACTTTAACAGGTCCAGGTCTTTCTTCTGCTTTGAGTCCCAGAGATGAACACAGTAATCCAGATGGGATCTCACAAGAGCATAGTAAAGAGGGAGAACACCTCCCTTGATCTACTGGTTATACTTCTTTTGATGCAGATTCTTATCAACTGTGACCTCCCCAAGTCATTCTCCACAGGGCTACTTTCAATCCACTCATTGCCCAACCTGTATTTGTGCTTGGGATTGCCCCAACTCAGGTGCAGGACCTTGCAATTGGCCTTACTGAACTTCATGAAGTTGACACGGGCCCACCTATTAAGCCCATCAAGGTCCCTTTTCTTCATCGTGTTCAACCACAAGACACAGTTTCCTGTCATGGGCAAACTTGCTGAGGGTGCATTCAGTCCCACTGACTGTCTTGTTGACACAGAGATTAAGGAGCACCAGTCCCAATACTGATCCCTGAAGAAAGCCACTCATCCACCAGTTCACTCAGATCATGCAGTCTCATGGACTTGTGCAGCTTCAGGTTCCTTAGATGGTCTTGAACCTGATCTTCTCCTAGAATAGGCAGTTCTTCATTCTCCCAGTCCCTGCCTTTGCCTTCTGCAACTTGGGTGATGTGGCTGGAGCATGTGCTGGTAAACATGGAAGCAAAATTCATTGAGTACCTCAGCCTTCTCCATATCCCAGGCAATCAAATCTCCTTTTTCTTTCCAGAGAGGGCCTACATTTTCCCTACTCTTCCTTTTATCACTTATGTACTTAGAGAAGGTTTACTTGCCTTTCATTTCCCTGGCCAGATTTAATTGTATCAGGACTTTTTCTTTCTTAACCACCTCCCTGGTTGTGCCAGAAATTTCTCTGTATTACTCCTAGGCTATCTGTCCTTTCTTCCACCCTCTGTAGGCTTCCTTTTTGTGTTTGAATTTGTCCAGGAACTTCTTGTTATCCACACAGGCCTCCTGGTGTTTTTGCCTGCCTTCCTCTTTGTTGGGATGCATTACACCTGAGCTTGGAGGAGGTGATCATTGAATATTGACCAGTTTTCCTGGGCCTCTCTCCCCTCCAGGGCTTTATCCCGTGATACTCTCCCAAGCAGATTCCTGAAAAGGCCAAAGTCAGCTCTCCTGAAGTCGAGGGTAGCAAGCTTGCTGTGCACCCTCCTTGCTGCCCTAAGGATCTTGAACTCCACCATTTCATGATCACTACAGCCAAGGTTGCCTTTGAGCTTCACATTCCCCACCAGCCCCTTCTTGGTGAGAAAAATGTCCAGCATAACACCTCTCCTAATTGGTTCCTCTATGACTTGGAGAAGAAAGCTATTGCTTATGCCCTGCTGTGTTGTTCTTCCCACAGACATCAGGGTAGTTGAAGTGGTCCATAAGGAAAAGAGCTTGTGAATCTATTGATAGAAGGTCTCATCCAATCATCTTTCTGATCAGGTCACCTGTAGCAGACCGACACTATAATGTCACCTGTCTCTGCCCTCCCTTTGATCCTGACCCAAAAGCTCTTGATCAGCTCTTCAACCATCACCAGGCAGAGCTCCCTGTCATTGACACAGGGGATAACACCCCGTCCTTGTCTATCTTGCCTATGCTTCTTAAAGATCCTCTCTCATGCCCTTTCAACACTCCAGTTATGGAAGTCATCTCACTGCATCTCTGTGAAGCTAATAATATCACAGCCCTGCAGGCATGCACATGTCTCTTACTCTTGTTTATTTCCCATGCTATGTTACATTTGCATAGAGGAATTTAAGATTGGCGCTTGATGAAGCTGACTGGCTGGAGTGGCTGAAATTCTTTCCGGCCACTCTCAGAGTGCTCTCCTGCTGATCTGTGATCCCTCTTCAGGCTCTGGGCATCTGTTGCTGGCACTGGTATCAAACTGCTGGGAGCAGGATGGATTGAGATTCCCCTCGCCCAGCAATTTTAGTTGCCACAATGTCCAACCTGATCCCTCTGCTCTTAGTAGAGAGAAGTCATCTCAAACAAGCTGTGTTTATCCATCACCTAGGACAGATAAACGCTTGTTCTTTCTCAAAAGAAAATAGTTCCTATACATAAATTTGCTACATGAGGAAAACATTCTCTTGAATTAAAAGTGATTTGAGGATACCATTTTCAAGCCTCTCAAGCATCTTGTTAAAATAAATATTTCAATCAAACCTCTGTCTTTTATAGATAAGCAGTCTAGGTACAGCACATTCTAAAATGCCAGGTGACTATTATGGGAATGGACAAAAGGGAACAGTGTTTTTTTCTGTTGGTGTCATGCTATAACATAAAGTACTTAAATGATCATGAAGAAACTGAACAAATTACAAGGATAATGTCATTATTTCATACTAAATAGAAGATGTCAGCAAGAGTTGTCGTCTGAGAATATTCAAAATTTCAGTGAAAATTGTGGGAATTGAAGGGCCTGAGGTCAACTTGAAGACAATAGTTCCACATTGTGGAACTGAATTCTTGGCTGTTGAATGTGAGGAGACATAATTGTCTGCTTGCTGTGTTTTGTATGAGGTACCAAATATTATAAGCATACTCATCAGCCTGAAACTTGTAGGTAGCACAATTAGGGAAACTTTGGTTTTGTAAATTATGTTGGATCTTAGGTGTAAGAAACAAACTTGTGGTTGTTATTTCTGACATTGGTGGTTTTGACCTTCTAACAGAATAAATGGAAGAGATGCAGAGAATAAAACCTTAAGTCCTCAGAGTTAAATTGTTGGTATCCACACTTTTAGATGTGACTTTTATGCTCTATGGTACACCTTAAAAACATTCAGAATCTGTCAGGATACGAGTCAGATATGCATCATACCTCTATGCAACCTTGTTTCTTTGGAAGAGAGGAAATCATAGCGTGGTTCAGAAGATCCACTATTCTGGAAAAAAAAAGAGTGCCTGAGATTAATTATTCTGCAGATCAAACCTAGCACATACCATACTCAGAAATGAAGACAGAGTTTCTTTTTTGAAAAAAATATTTTCTGTGATTTTATTTGGAAAATGTGCACTGGCATCCCACAGAGGAAGACAAACTATCCTGAGCTCTTGTGAGTTAAATAAGAGATGAGATCATATGTAGCCACTTTCATTATTACAATAGATTATTTTTAATATTGAAGCATGCCAGACAGAAAAAAATAAAGCTGTCCTACAAACAGAGATTGCAACAAAAAAAAAAGCTATATGGTTCCATTAGGTTTTCCAATCTATATCTGTAAACCAGTAACACATTTCCCATTTCCTTCCACATCCCTATCATAGTATAATCCTCTCTTTCCTGTTCTCCTGCTCTCGTGATATCTTATTTTGTACTTCATTCTGCCTTGGTATTGTCCCATGGATTCAGGGCCAGGGTACAGTTGAGGGAACTGATCAGGTTCCTGCAGGATATTCTGGGACTGTAGATCAGAAAATCTGGACCTGCTTCTGCATAAACCACTATTTCCCTCTGATCTGCGCACCAATTTTGACTCTTTTGGTAGTATGATATGGTTAAAACATATATTTAAATAGTTTCCTTCAGATAATACCTGTTTGAATTGAGATACTTAGATGATAGGTGTGAGAAAAAAAAAAAAAAAAAAAGGCAGGAAATGGAAAATAAAGGTATAATTTAAATGAGAGAAATACGTGCTTTTGAAAAACAAACAAACAAAACACCAAAACTAACTTTAGTCCAGAGATGAAACAGCCTATCCAGTGGCACAATAATTTTTTTAAAGACCTTTATTTTAGGCTTTATGTATGTGGCAGTACAGCCTCCCCCACAGATGAAACACACAGAGCACACGGGCTGTGCTGAGCAGTTTGGCACCTTGGCAGGAGCAGTTTGAGGCCTTGGCCATTCAGTTGCACTTTGTGGTGCTTAACTGGTGCCTCAGGTGCAGGACCCCTTAGCAAATGGGCTCAGGGTTTGGGCTTTTCCGTGTTTTGTCTGGGCTTGTCCCTCAACCAGTGAGAATGACCACAGTGCACCTTCCATGAGGGTATAAATGGGGTCCAGCCTGAGAGCCAGAGGAGTTGCTGCTTCACAGAGCAGCAGGCCTGGCAGTCGGACCCTCCCCTTGGCCATGCCCTCCACGGATTGAGAGAGTCTCCATGGATTGAGTGAGCCTGGCCCCCCTCCTCGCCACGCTTTGGGTGAGTGCTGTCTCGGGCACTCTGGTGTGAGAGTTTTCCCCTTCTATGAGTGAGGGTTTGCCCATTTTGGTCTGTCATTCCTTAAACTTAGGAATCAGTTGTGTAGTAGTTACTTCCCAACAGACATCTGAACCTGTTGTTTACTGAAAAGGAGTGCTGGCAACCCTGGTTACATTAAAATCCATTTTTGGATAGTGGCTGCTGTTTGTTTTGTGGGTGCCTCCGTGACAATATGAAAATTAATAACTGTGCATTAGTGTAAAATGACTAAACTCATATCTAGTCATTAGATCCTCATATTCATAGCAAATAGAGTTCAAAAATGCTAATCACTTTATCATATATTTATCACTAGGATGCAAATGTATTATACAACATTTAAGTTATAGTTATGACAATATGGAATATGACAACATGAAACAAGGTGCCTTGAAGTGCTTATTTTATTTATTAGACCTCATATATATGCATATATACTGAAGGGCAGAGATGAGGTGAAGTAATATCTATATAGATAAAGAGCTGTCTGCTCTAAGCTACTGTCAACCATAAATCTACAGATAGTTCACTGATGTCTGTTCCCACTTTGCTTCCAATAATGTTTCCTTGAAAACTTGCCAGATTTAAGTTCTGGTAAAGAGAGAGTTCTGAATTACTTTATGTTGTTCATTATTGAACATTTTTATCAAGCTTCAAATATACGCATCTAGCAGTGGAGTGAAAAAATACATAGTCCTTGCCCAAAAGACATCAGCTCTCACAATGAAACTGAAAGAAATCATGCACACCGTTTAAGTGAGAATAGAATTACTTACAGGTAATTTCCTATGCAGTCCAGGTGTAGAAATTTTGAGAAATAAAGGCGTTTAAAGGGAGAGGAGCATATGGAAGAAGGAATTTGCTGCAGAACACAGTACTGACAATGTGAACTACAATATTAACAGGTAGAGAGAATTTTTGAGTTTTTCTTGATATGCTATCCACATTGATGTGCCTCTCCACACTGATGTACTACTAAAACAGCCCCAGAACAAAAAGAATGAGCTTTTAAAAATTAAATTAGCAGAGCAGCTGCTACAGGCTGATTTATTTACAGGTGTGAGTTGTCCAGAGTGGGAGATGATTATAGTATTTTAACCAACAGATTGTAAATGATGTTGTACTGGATGTTTCTGTCTTGTTGAAATACATGCTCTACTAATGGGAAGTTGAAATGATGGTTTCCCATTACTTAGAGTTCTGTGTGGTTGTCAGTGGTAGACCTGCAACATATCACTCACTCACGGATCCTTGTGAGAGCAGTAGTTTCCTTTGATATATGAACAACTTGTAGGACTCATTGGTACTCGAGTGACTCAAAGACAGATGGTTTGCACACACGTGTATGGGAGACAAGAGGCACGCGCTACACATCATACTTAAATCAAAGTCCCATGTAGGAGATGTTTAAAGGCAGGAGTGTACATAGGTGAAAGTTGGGAAACACAAATACACTATATATCACTTTTGTAACAATAAGATTTTGTAACCTTCAGAAAAACATATATCTGTGTAAGAATATGCAGATCTTCGATATCTTCCCACTTGTCATGGTTTTGGGTCAGGGCAACCCTAAAATCTATAACAGACCCTTTAATCCCTCTCCCTCCCCAAGGGAAAGAGAAAAGAAATAAGGGAGAGAGACTTATCAATTAGAAAAGGAAACTAGAACAGCTTCAATGAAGATGGAAAATAATAAGAAGAATAAAATGGAATATATACAAATATATACAAGACCGCTATCGAACCCAAACCCCCCGGATGGCAAGTACGTCACCATCACCACTGATGTTGTGGAGCAGGCACTGGGAAAGTCCCAGACTGGGCCCAGCAGCAAATGGGAACTGTGTTCAGGAGCTGGATTCTGGTCCTGGATTCAGGAACACTCAGATTTGGATCGAAGGCAAAATGGACAGAGTCCTCCTTGGATTCCAGCCTTTGAAGGAATGAGGAAGAATCCAAGCAAGGACCCAGAGCAAGAGTCCCCAGCAGCCGAAAGCAACCAAGTGAGGGCCCCCAGCAGCTAAATATGGCATCTATGGGGTGGAATACCTCGTTGTTCAGTTTAAGGGCACCTGTCTGTCCACTCCTCCCTGCAGGTGCAGCCTTTTACTTTCTGCACCCCACAACGTGGTACACAGGATCTAGCAGTGGCTTGGTCTGCACACCAGTCCCCAATATTAACTCTAAACATTTGGCGTTATCACTGCTAGAAGCAGGCACTGCCTGCAAAAACATGCTGCTAATTTCAGAAAGTGCAGTTAGCTAAAAGACTTTAGCTGGAAAGTAAAAGTCACTGAACAGAATTGTTCTGTTCTAACTCAAACCAGGACACCACTTTACCCACAGGGTACAAAACTCAACCGAAATAATCTGATGTTCCCTAAATATATCCATGTATTAGACATAGAAATTATATTACATAGAAAGCCTTCCTCTTTCTTTTTTTTTTTTTTTTTTTCTGTTTTTAAAGAACAGTAGGTAGAGCTCTTGCTTGGACCTACTGTTGACAAAATCAGAAATTCCCTTTGATGCTAATGGTGAGGTCTATTGATGATGTTATCCTCAGATTTATAACACCTGAGTATCTTGAAGACACAGACTTAAATCTCAGTAGGAATGAATCAATCTTTACCCTTCAAAGGCAGACAGATCAATTGCTCTTGTGTGATGTTTACTTTAGACCTTTGAGATGACAGACATTTCTACTCTGTTTGGACAGGAAAGTTGTAGTGGTCTTATTCTTGAAGGAAAGGAATTGATTTTGTGAGTACAGTCAACAGGCGTTTCAGAATTATGTAGTGGATTGAGGTACATAATATGTTTTTAAAATACCTTGGAATGGAAGATCCTCAATCAAATATAAAATGTGATTTCTGTACATTTATATAAACCTCTCAACTAATATCCTGAAGCTCGAATGTTCAAAAAAAAAAAAACAAACAAGGACATATTTGATATTTGAATAATATTTTTTTGTTTTCAGAAAGTATCGCTATGGTATTTATTCATCTAATAATGACCAATTAATCAGCAGAGGGAAATGAAACAAAGTGATTTGTGAAGCAGAAAAACATTTTATTAAAGAAAATTTTGAACTGTCAAAGACATACATCAATCTATATTCTGACAGGTGATACTCTGTAGTTCATGCAGGCTGTGTTCAGAAATATTATGTTTTAATTATAAGTATTTTAATTTTCATATACAAAATAAAAGTATTTACAAATCTAAATGATTGACTGAGTATGAAATAAATCCTTGAATTTGAATAATTCCAGGCCTCTATGAATCTGAAATGTATTGGAAATTTTTCCTCATTGGTATATTGTTTTTTCTAACAATTACTAACAAACTTAAACAGAAAAACTTAAAGTCTTCATTTTTATAAGCTGTCCATTTAATAACAATTGTTTTGGGAAAGCAAAATATTATCTTCTTCAGAATAAAAACTCGAAATATGGGATTAATTTTGTAAGCTTTACTTATTGAGTAAAGGTTTTAGGAAGATTAATTACCTGTCTAGAGAGCTTCCAAACAGATTATGTTTCACTGGTATATACATTTCTAACATGAATGTTACTTTTTCTGTTAACTATTATCAAATTAATACATTTGAAGCATTCTTCTAGTAAAACAAATTGAAAACATTTGGAATCGTATTTGTTATCAACAGGATTGCTGTCCAGTCCCTCAAGCAGGCAATCTCCAGTACAATACCATCTGATGCTGTCATTAAATCCTCAGCGTCAGGTTTCCGTAGCAACAGAAGAGCTCTCCCTGCCTCACTGTCTACATCTGAAATCCGGAACAAAAACAGTTAATCTTATGCTGGTTTTCTATGATTTTTGACAGATTTATTCTCAGATCTTCTGTATCTGGAAACAAGTGGTAAGTAGAAGTTAAAGTTTGTGATTATTAAATTATAGGGCTGTATTTTAGTTGTCGATGTACACGCACACCAGATGGTGGCTTGCTGTATTCATCATCAGATTAGAAAGATAAAGTCTGGGCTATATGTAGGCCTACACATGCGCTTATGAGTTTAATTTGTAAAGCATAAGAGGTTACTGGGCTTTTAGTGCTAATTTAAGATAGTAAACTTGAAAAGCTTTAAGTTTATTTGATTTTAAATTTGATAAGATGAACATATTCCCAAGGTGTTTAAAGTTAGTTACAAAGTTACTGTTTTCATACTATTATTCCTCTCCATGGTGACAATAGCAATGAATATGCAAGTTACATAGAGTATATTTGATCTCAGTTATTGGTCACAGAACAGACGACTATATTTAACTCAAAATATATGATAATAATTTAAAACTGTGATGAGAACTCACATGTGATTTTCATACAGAAAAACTTTAAAATGCTTTTGAATGTGGTTTTGAGACTGAATATTTGCACTTACTAACATCTTCCAAATTAAAGCTTTTGTCTGTTCTCTAGAACAGTAGCTTTTTTCATTTCTCACCTAGCTAGCATGGAGAGCTCCCAAATCAGTGGAGTTTTGAGTTTCATTTTAGTAATTATCCATTCCTTCTCATTATATTTGTATGATCTTGGTTTACTGTTGCAATTGATAACGTGTTTGATGTTTTTAAGGAATTCTACTTAGATACGGTATCCACTTTTTGGAAGCAATATTTTTACAAAATGTAGTTGATACATTTTTTAAAATACCTTCATAAATAAGCCTGAATTACTGGCATTTGTTGGTGTACAAAACTTGACTACATTAATCATGAGAGCTCTCATATAAACTGAATAAAACAGTTGTGACTGTAGCTTTATTACTTATATTGAGCCAAGATATTGTGCCTTTATGCTTCTGAAGACTGGAAGAAAAAGGTAACACTTTGATATAATAAGGATTTTTGTTTGTACATTTATGAGAATGTTTTGTTATTTTTTTATGAGAACATCACTAAGATTAAGAGATACTGTCGCAGGTTTCAAGAACTTTCATGGAATCGGTATTTTTGCCATTTTGTGAGGCATCTTCAGTGATAACTTCTGGATGTTTTATACTAAAAGCATACTATTATGTGTTATACTAATTTTTACTAAAGTGTAAAAGTTATTTAAATTGTAACTGTAATTTGATGTTTAAATTTTAAATTCTAGTGACTACTAAGAAGTCTTTAAGCGATTTCATTAAAATGTTTGTCTAATAAGGGTTAAGCTTCTTTTCTGAAGTAACCAAGACAAAGGTAGTCATTGTCCAAGAGCCTTTTTTCAATTAATGTTAGTGGTAACTGGCCTTTGCTAAAGGACAATGTGATATGAAAGTGGGGATAATTATGTGAAAGGCATGTAAATATTTACTGAATGTTACAAAGATAAAATGTCATTTTAACATGACATATTTTAAAAGTTTTAAACATAGGAAGATATGTACATCTTCCTTATACATGATGGTATTTCAGGTTCATAACATTGCACTACAAAAATTTCAATTGATTTTTACACATCTGCAAAGACGAATTAAATAAACCTACCAGAGGAGTTTGTCCATTTGAGGTATCTAGTTAGTGCATCTTCCAACAAGAAAGGGAGTGTGAAATCAGCAGACCCTTGACTACATGTTAATATGTTAGCTGCAGAATTGAACTAATTTGAGAATGAGCAGGGAATGGAAAAAATCCACATTTGTCAGACCTTTGGCACAGATCTTTCTTGTGATCTATAAAGACAGTAACAGGAGAGTAGCTAAAACCCCACACATCTTGACCACGTATGGGTCATTACATAGTGCTAAGAATCCCAATCTAGTAAAAATCTCTGTGTTCTGACAGTGAAGGACAGTGATCTGGACCAACAATCTAAGCAGAACCAGCTGTAGAACTCAGGCCATACTTTTACTGATTTTTCAGGAAGATTAATCTTATTCAACCCTTGGTTTTTAAATATGTTTTTCTTTCTTCAAAACTGAATTTGTAATTTTGTACTATACCAGTGATGTTTCAATAAAGTAATCAATATTTTGATAAAATAATTTGTGATATTTTGAGAACATAATTACTAGAACTGTATAAGTGCCTAGCCAGATCCTGGATTTTTTTTCTATAAACACAGAGCAACAGATCCTGTTCAAAAAAGTGTTCCTGGAGAAACAGTTTTGCTTGTGGGACACGGTTGAGTATTTCAGGCTGAATGGAGGTAGAATTTATTTTTTTAGTCATTACTAAACTGCTTGGTCTTGAGAACCAAAAAAGGGAAGTTATCTGCATCTTAATTTTCCCTGCTCGTTGGTAGTCATAATAATATTTACTATGTAGTAATTATTTTCTTTAGATTCTAAATAAATAAGCCAGCCAGAAAAAAAAATGTGAGCAAATTTAAAAAAAAAATCATTAAAATATTTACCAATTTTGGGATCAGTTTTTTACTTGTGGACATTTCCAGATAGGTTCATTGATGTTTTCCTCCCATTCTCATTCTTTATACACATTCTCAAATAGTATCAGTGAGCTTTTACATGAGTAAGGAAAAAATATGTAGCTTTAGTATTTTCTTTTTTTAAAAAAAAGACCCCTCCCCAAACATGCTATGTAATGAATATTAAAAATTAGTTAACATGATGTTGGGTAAACATCAACCTAGCTGATTTATGTTCCCAAAACTCTTTGGGAGAGTTGATTGTCTTTCTGGTGTCATATATTGCCTTGATTTGTGGTTTCTGATTTATTTTTTTTTTCTTAAACTTTTGGTAGATAGAAGAAATTTTATGAGAAAATAAGATTTATTATAGAGTGGACATGCTGACAGGAACTGACTGTGTTAGATACAGCAACATGGTGATTTCATGCCCATACTGGTGCATCTTGTTACTATCTCTCTATTCTGTCAGTCTAGCATCATTCTCTTGTCCCAGTCAAATCAGTCATGTTTGAGTCCCAAATTCCTGAGGCTCATATAGCTATGCAGAGTTAACAGAGAAAGAACAATTATGTAATTGTTTTCACCAGTCAAACTCATTTCTCTGGGAAAAAAAAAAATGTTTATGACAAAGTGAAATATAAAGTAACAGTATTTTCTATACTAAGTTGCAAGCTTTTAGTAATTTTGTAAAAAACCTAACTTTTTGTAAGAAGTTACCAAATTAAATGTACAGATGATCAATGTCAAATCTACTGACAAACTGCCTGTGCAAATGGAATGCCAGATTAGATCATAATCTGTCACTCAAAGTGCTGATGACCATGTTGCTAAGCATGCCTCGGACAAGAGTTACAGTGAAAGTCACCTTCATCCTGAAATGTGTTTAACGTAAATTTCATTCTAAAGTGTGCAAGATATTTAAGGTTAATAAAGATTTCCAAGGTACATGATGGAGAAGCTGTTATTAGCTATAAATATATCTTGAACATTTGCTTTCTGGATCAGTCCAATTATTGCAGCAATTATAAATCATAATAATTAATTATTAAATCAAAAGAGACAAAGATGTATTTTTTTCCATAAATGCATTCATTGATGAAAACTGTAAAATACCTTGGCATACTTTACATTGTCAAGCTGCTGCTGTGTCTGTAAGTCCCTTCTAATCCTCCAGGCTTTTACTAGTTTTTCTAATTCTGTGTGACTCCCCGGCAGTGCGTTCCTTTGAAAATATTCCTCTGGAAGATATTAGCTGTCATTGTTTTATGCATGAAACTTAAATAGAATAAATATGATATGCAGCGTGAAAGCAATGATTAGGTAAAGCTGCTCATGTAAGCAAGTGGTTGCAATGCGGGCACTCTATGGCTTCTTTTTATAATTAGATGGTCACAGACTCTGTTCTCTTTTTACCTTCAAGGACCTAATTGTTCAACACAAGTTTCTTCACAGATTGTGTGGATGCTTCTTGTGTGGGTAACAGGGGTCATTGATGGAGTGAAGAGCTACATACAAGTCTTTTCCTTCTTGGATGTGTGCAGAGCACAGTTCTGTTAAAAATGAAAGAATATGAGGCAGTGTAGTTTACTCTTCATAGGACAAGGGAATTTGAGATGCCTAGAAGATTTTAACATGCTGAAATAAAGGGTATTAGATTTTTCCAGGATAGGCAGTAATTTTGAAACTGTGGAGGTATTTATCTTCTTCTGCAGTCAAGAGATTAACATGGATTTGTATGGGAGTCTCCTGCTTCTTACAAGGTTTAATCTACTTGTACTTTCTGGGGAGGGCCTTAGCCTGTAATTTATGTAGTAATACTTTTCTTTGCTTAGTCATTGAATTGTTATGTATTTTATACAATGTGGGTTAGCTTCAGAGAGATACTGAGAAAAGAATGCAGAACATTTAGAAAATATCTGAGCTACTTAGGCTAAAAGGTTATTTTTCTTCCTAAATTCTAGCTTTGTAGAAGTAGAAATAGAAATTATATATTTAGATATAAGATGGACACAATTTGGGGTTTGTTTTGTGGAGAGGAGAAAAAAAAAAAAAATAAAAAAAATTGTTTCTATTGAAACCAATGAAGAAAACCAAATAAATGGTCAGTGATTTATTTTCTTTTAATCTTTCCAAACTGATTTCTCCACTTCTTCAACATTTACATCAAGCTATTGAATCAAAAGTCTAATGGTTTCCAGTCCTATTTAACTACATAGGTTACCAGGGAATTTTATGTCTTCATTAATACAATGTTTGTAAAATGCTTGCATCGTTAAGTAATTTTATTTTTGCAGGCTGTCAGTGAGATCGGTGTTGATGCTTATATGTCTATTCTATGCAAAATTTTATTGCCGTACAATACTGAAGTGTAAACATGACGTCAATGCTAGTATTATCAATATTACATATTTTATTTTGATAATTTTTTCACATGACCTGAACTTTGAAAGTTCTTTTTACTGTTTTATGTTATGTAAAAATGAATAGATGTGACCATCATATAAAAAAAAGGAAATTTCAGAAGACATTTTTTCTAAAGCAAATATGTTTATTCAAAAAAATGTTTTCTGATGAGGATTTAAATAGAAACAGATCAACTCCATAATTAACAATAAAGAAAACAAATTAGAGAGGTGATTATGCTTCTACATATGCTTCTGGTGAGACCAGCGGTGTAGTATCATAGAATGACAGAATTGTTTTGGTTGGAAGAGACCTTCAAGATCATGAAGTCCAACCATTAACCCAGCACTGACAGATCACAACTAAACTGCCATGCCCCCAGGCACCTCATCGATACATCTTTAAAATACAACCAGGAATGGTGACTCAACCCCTTCCCTGGGTAGCCTGTTCCAGTGCTTGACATCCCTTTTCGGGAAGAAATTTTTCCTAATATCCCAATATCCCTGATGCAACTGTTGCGTGAAGTGTGTGCGTGTGTGTGCAGGGTGAATTTAGTAAGAGAAAAGCCCCCTTGTGTTCTAGCTGTTCCTCAGAGATTACAGGGGCTAGGGCTGGCTGGACTGATCTCTTGAGAGGTACACCAATAACGATGTGTTGGCCTTATTGGCCGCCTGGACACATAGACTATTGGCCAACACCCTCAGATCCTTCTCTACTGGGCAGTTTTCTAGCCTCTCTTCCCCAGGTCCATAGTGTTGAATGGGGTTATTGTGACCCAAGTGCAGAACCCAGCAGCTGGCCTTGTTAAACCTCATGCAGCTGGCCTCAGCCCATTGATCCATCCTCTCCAGATGCCTCGTAGACTCTCCCTACCCTAATATAATTTATGTTGGAAGTTGGAAAGGGAGCTGATGAGAATTGCAAAATACACCGAGGGATTGTTGAACATAACTGCTTATGGTAGAATTCAGGAATGTAACTTTTCAAACAAAAGACTGAATTTTGCCTTGAAGTATTTTAATGGGAACATTAATATTAGTGAAATGTTTTTCAAATAATGTAAGCATAACATAGAATCTGGTATACAGAAAATAAAACTAGAAGAAGGAAAACAGGAAAAAAGAAATGGAAGCAAAATGGAGTTTCTACTACCTGATGTCCACCATTTTCTAAAAAGGATTCTTTGTCAATTCTAAGTACACATTTAACAAGCAAGTAACATATATGAAATCAAATAAGAATATCCGTTTCCTGAAAAAAATATTTCACACATAGAACAAGAATTATTATTGTGTGTGGAAAAGGAAAGAATCAATGTAATTTCTAACATCTTCTGAATTTTTGTATATTTGGCATATTTTTAATATAAGAGTATTATTTTTGCCCACTATGAGTCCTCCAAGTAAGGTCATTATCCGTTTAAACTGGTAATGGTTTGAATTTGAAAAAGAAGAATCTGATTAATACTTTAAAAGTACTACTCAGGCACAAAAAGAAGGAGGATTCCCGGGATAAATGCCACTGATAAACCTTGCCTGCAGCAGAGCTCTGAATGTAGACACTCAAATTTCATCTGGTCTTTCTCATAGCTCTTAAATGGGAAATGCAGTTACGGTGAATATTTATTTCTCAGATTGCAACACAGCAGTTGTTCAAAGGAAATTTGGAAGATTACTGGGAATGGTGCGTAAAATCCCAGGAACTGCCTTTTTGTGTCTCTGGTAGCATTGACCAACAAGCTTCAGTCCAACACGGCAAGAAGCATTGCCAAATTGAAGTAGATCTGGACAATAAAACCATACCAAGCACGGAAGGCTTGGTATCTGCATTATACATTTCAGGATCTTTATTTTGGATTAACTCTGGTTTCTGTCTGGGGACGTGAATGCCTGTTAGCAGTCAGATTTATTAGTTACACATCAGGAGTTCATGTTCTGGTTAATTTCGTTTGAAAAGAATCCTATTTATGTGCTATGTGATGTCAATCTGAAGCACTGCAAGTGGGCACAATCAGGATATTCAATTAAAAAATGCATCCTGATCCAAATGAAAACACCATGTAGCTCAACTCCTCCTCCAGCTATAGATTTAGCCCTGTACTTTCCCATTTCTTTATGCACTACTGTGTGTTTGAAATAAAGCGTTTTGAAAATGAAAATCAAGAGCTGAGAAAACTTTTTACTGAGGAACATGTCCTCTTCTTTAATCTATGTTGGGGTTTTTTTTGGTGAAATTTCATTTGAAGAGCTGCAGGGAGACATTCTGGAGCCTAATAATAGTTCCCCTGCTTCCCCTCTTCTTGAGTCTGTTCACCACACTGTCATGAACCTGTGTCTAGAGAACAGCTACAGGCAACAGAAGTCACATATTTTTCCTTATTTAGTGCATCACTCTCACCCTGTATTTGCTGCACCTTTGTCAATAGAGACAAATGTTTAAGAAAACTATTAAAAAAAAGTGGGGGGAGGGGGCGGTAATTAAAGCTAGGAAGAGTAGATGTATTACCACACCTTTGTAATTTCCTTCTTTTGACATCTCATCCTTTGCTGTTCAGCTGTGTTCTATGCAATACAGAAAAAGGTTATAAAACCTGTAGGAGTCAGGTGCCTGCATATATTTGCAAATTATGAGGACAAAATTTCCTAGAAAAATATTTATTCTAAAAGCAGTGTTCCTTGTCATCACAATCAGGACATCAGCTTTACCTTCTATAATACCCCCTATACTTACGACACTAATATCAAATTATTATTTGTTGTCTGTGGAGGGAGATTAAACTCAGCGTAAAGACAGATTTTCATGAAGAAACCACTCTTCTCATTAACTCTTTCTCTGTGACGTGCAGTGCTACCCTATGTTCACTCCAGGTAAAAAAATAATAGGTCAATTTCCTGACATTTTGAAAATCATACAGTAGCTCATATGCAATGATACTGATCAGAATTTCTTTTTCTGTCCCTGCTGTTTTACAGCACGTTTGTTCTTTTGCAGATAAATGATGCATTGCTGAAGGCACAGTGGTTATTTATACTCATGTATATATAAGAAAGACACCTTTAGGAGATCTTGTCATTAAAGAAGTATATGTCCTTACCATTGTACAGCGACATGGATGAATCACTTGCTGTTACAATGTGTCCATATTTTCCCCACTTGTCACCTAGGAAATAATTTAATTTCACTCCTTGTTAGATTTTGCCTCTGTGCAGGCTGAAACTATTTAGTGAAAATTAAATGGTGGTTTATAACATAAAGCAGAAAGGTATTAGGACATTATGACATTGTAACAATCTTGAATTGTTCTCTTATTTTAAAATACAACGATAATATTACTTTTTAACCTAAAAGACAATTGATGCTTCTAGAATTGAACCCTGAATCACTGAGGTGCTTATTGTGCTTCATTTGTGCCAAATAGTCTCAAAGTAAACAAAATACAGTAAAATTGTATCTTCTTTTGCCCTCAAATGTTATCTCCTCTTCTGCAACCACAAGTGCAACATAACAACATCGTGTGTTCTTGAATATATAGATTTTCAAATTATTTTAGCTGATGTACTGTGGACTGCATCAAAAAAACATTAGTTGTATGTAGATGAACCTATGTGCTGCTTACACAAAGTTTGTGATGTAAAGGAGAATTAATCTAACTCTCCTTAGTCCCGTGGGATGTACATTTGCCTAAACAAGAAAAAAAGTATTTTCAGGCTCAGATTTTGAAGCAATATTTGGATGATCATATATATAATGGTGTATTTTGATACTTTCTTCTTCAGTTCTGCATTTCAGTTGCTTTATTTCAAGTTAATGTCAAGTCTGATTCATTTGGGAATTACTGACAACAAGTTTTGTAAATTTAGCCCAGTGGTGTTAATGCATCCTAAATAGTCAGTACAGCAACATGACTAAAACTAGTTAACAGTAATGTTCATTGATGAATATTACACAACCTAAAAGCCCATGACTACAACATAAAAGACACTTGATACGCCAATTAATTTCTCTAAATTGCAGCACTTTTATCTTTCAGTTTGACGAAAGACTATGGTGCATTATTCACATAATATTAGGCACTGGAAAAATTTAATATATATTTTCATTTTCTGTTTAATTTTAGGAAATATTGTGTATTACCCTAATAGCCAAAACATCTAATTAAAACAAACCAAAAAAAAATTTTCGGACTTACTTTGTAACATAGTATAGGTAACAGCCTTAATATTAATTGAGTGAAGAGGTTGAAAAGAGCAACATGTTGAAGAAAACCAAAGCTTTTTTAAAAAATGAGACTGGCAGGACAGACTGAGCATCTATCCTTTTTGATCTATTACACAAATTTTCATCTCAATATGAAAAAAAAATAGGAATTTTGCCAAATATGTCAATTTGACCAAGCTCTGCTTTTCATCTTTACTCCCCTTCTTGTTAAGCTAAATTAAAACACTTGATTTCTTGCCTGTTTATTAATTTGCGTAACTAGCAGCCTTTATCACTTACAATACAATCTCTGTGTGATGATTCACTGCGTTGAAGGAAGAACAGATCTGCTTTCTGGTTTTGTGACCAATAATGTCTAAGTAGTCACCTCCCTTACGGCATTTGAAGGGGACAGCAGATAACAATTTCAAGATTATTAAGACGGTGGATTTAATTTTGTATCTTGTCAAATCCTTGCAGTAATCTATATTACAAGAAAAGATTCGTGTTGTACAATTTCCTTTTCTCATTACAATCATTGTCATAAGAATGAGAATCAGTACGTAATTGACTGGAATAGTTATGTAGTGTGAAAGACCAAAAGCTGTCATTGATCCAGCTCTTTCTAAGAGCAGAGGTTGTGACTGATTAGCAGACCAAACTGTACACTGTTGAAAGTGTTAAGATAACACTTCTGGCTATTTCCCACCACAACCCCCCAAAGTCATAATGTCCAATTGAAAGTGTTGTGTGTTCTTAGCTTCCTGCCAAGAACAAATCAGTTTGACCAAGTGCTGGCCCACAGCTGGAGATCTGCCTGAAGTAACAAAACAATCATGCCCTACTAAAGTGCCTCACACATTAAGTCAGACACAGAGCGATACGAGGATTGCACACAAAATGTATCTTATTAAAAAACAAAGACACAAGCAAGTCCTGTATTCAAGGCAGGACACTGAATTGCATACTTATCTTTTACTGGATTTTTTTTTTTTTTTTTTTTTTATATAGGAAGTCCCTTTTCCACTATGGTTTGATGGTACATTATTGGCAGCATCTCACACTGACATGAAAGTTGAAAAAAATATGTCAATGGCAGCCCATTACTGTATAAGGTGAAATTTCATCACAATGAATTAGAGGTGTTAGTGCTACCCCGCACATCATGCCACTTGGTGTAGTCTTCGTTTTATGTCTCCTTGCTTTTATGAAGTCTGTTTTTTTTTTTGTCATGTACATTTTTTTATGAGACTGATTCAGAGAGGATCTGTGTGCTTCTGGCCCTCAAAGAATTGTAGTACTTAAGCTCAAGGTGTAAACTGTTTATATGCAGCTCGTCAGCAGGATAGTAATAATTTTATGTTATATTATATTATATAATATATAATTATGCTTGTACAAACCATATTCTTATACAAAGATTGCTTTAAACGCTATTGTACTGGAAGCTGCAAAATGACACTGCTTTTCATCATCAGAAGGTCTGTTTTGTTTCTAGCATTACTGCAGCTAAAGGTAAAACAATTGTGGAACTCAGTAACAAAAACCAGGACAGAGAGCAGCTAACAATCTCTGAGATATCACCACTGAAACAGAACATAATTTGCCTGCCATTTCTATGAACAGTCTTTTCAGTAGTCGTCAAACAGGCACAGAGCATCATTTTTACCTGTGGCAGACAGACTCTGAAACAGTAATCTATGATACCCCCAAGTTAAAAGAATTACCTAAATTGTGTTTTAGCGAACATGCATGCCTTGCCATTCTTTTTGCTGCTATAGAATATTGCTTTAACCTTTCAGTAAGGATATATTGCAACAGTATTCTGTAGACAGATTTTTTTCAAAGGACCTTCTGAAATATATTTGTATATATAAACTTATAGACAATTCAAGAACAGATCTACCAAAATGGTCACGTGTATGTGTAGATCACTGTCACCTCAGTTTCCTTAGCACCCGGAAGTGTTTACACTGTTTCAGAACTCTAGATTAACAGAAAATTAACTTTTTGGTTTGCCTTATTTTATACCTATGACTGTTTTCTATTATTTTCAGTAAGAGCAACAGTGAAAAGTATTGCTTTTGCTCAAAAAACAAGTCCCTTTTTTCCCTTTCTTGTATTTTTGACATGTGCCTTTTTACATGTGGACACACAGCTACTCCTTTCTTTCGCCTGTGTTGTGTCTGCTTCATTGTTCCACTGAGACAAAGCTTACTCGGTCTGATTCAGAGCTAGATAAAAAACTATCAATTCTTCTCTTCCTAATAGAAAAACAGGTGATCTAAGAAAACATGGATGACCAGAGTACAGGAAAACAATGTAAAGAATTAATTACATCACAGAGCATTAATCACATGCACACAAGCACGGATTAATTCCCTAAACTGTTAAAAGAAATATCTGATATAGATATTATTTTCAATATATTCTAAGGAAGAAACATTGCTGTGAGAGGTAGTGTACACTGTAATTCCATTTCATATTCTATACATATACTATTTCCCTAGTTAGGATTAAGAAAGATTGTCCTCCCAAATTAAAGGTAATGCAGTTTCTAGGGTTTGAGGGGGTTTTTTGGAATCATATACATATGATTTTTTATGATTTTGAAAGTATCAGTACTCACTCCATCTATTGCTACATGTGTTACGTTTAGTTATTTAGCTATTTTTAATTTTCTTTTGAATCATATCATCATAGCACTTGCAGGCCTGTCTGTTCATGGTGAATACTTTAGCCAGGAGCCATCATGTCTCCTGGCTATCAGCTGAATGTTGAAATGCACAGTGAACATAGAATGGTACTTTGTCAAGTAGTTGTGACACAACAACCTTGTGAAGGGCATTGCAACTTAATATAACATCTGTTCTTAGAAAAAACATTGAACCTACACAGAGAAGTTCAGTCAGAGAATCTGGGTGTTCAGGACGAATTTTCAGATGGTCCAGACCACTCAGATTTTGCTTGGTTCAAGTAGTTCTATTTTAACTATGTGGAGATTTGAGTACTGTGATTCCCTGCTGTCTAAACTGACACAGCTCTCTTCAAAGACTGCCCTAGATACGACTTTCAAGAAACTATACATGTAATTTTATAACACTAACTCTTCATAAGAGCCTGGATCACCTTGAAGACAGTGTCTGATGTCACTGCCTGGAGAGATCGTTTTGTTCATTAAGAGAGCTGTATCAGCTAGCTCCTATGAGGCAGCATCCTGACATCATTAAGCAGATGGATAGCTAGACATGGCACAAAGACTCCATGGGTAAGAAAAGAGAGACAAAAGCCAACTTTACTAGTTTTTCAAGGGTCATTATGAATAAAAGTTTAAAATGGGCTTTATATAATCTATGTTGAATCCTAGTCCTGCCTAATTCGGTCACAGAAATTGAATGTGTAAACTACTTTTCAAGTGAAGATGGGGCAGCTTTCTTTTAAAAAATAGATAGTTGCTCAGATGGTATAAAGCACTGAGCAGAGGTGTTGCTTAATAACATTCTGAATCAATATACTTTA
This sequence comes from Baryphthengus martii, assembly GCA_013396935.1. Classification (NCBI taxonomy): domain Eukaryota; kingdom Metazoa; phylum Chordata; class Aves; order Coraciiformes; family Momotidae; genus Baryphthengus; species Baryphthengus martii. Next base: position 20,717 of record VWZK01017422.1, on the reverse strand, counting down.
TCTGCTTTCTTTTACTTTAAAACTTCAAAACTGTCATGTGAAAAAAAAACAAAACAGAAGAGTAACAATGACTATGTTTTGATAGCAGATCAGTTCTGAGCGTTATTAGGATTTCAGGACCAAAGGCAGATTTAGTGTTGTAGGATAAGGCATATGGGACCAGGCAAGACTGTAAGGTTAATTCAAAATTGTACTGTGTTAATAATTCTAAGAATTTTTTTACATTTAAATGTTTCAGAAATCAGTAGATTAATGGCCTAGGTTTTATTCTCATTAAATTCTTTGTCATGAGAAGTCTGAAGATTTGTATAGTTGATAAATTACATGAAATCAGGTTGATTTCTGTGTTTTTCTTGGTTTTCTGTATATTGTTTTGATGCAAATGTACCACTGCTTCCAGCTGTAGAAGGCAAACACCACCCAGACTCATTAAAAATCTCAAGTGATACATTGATCTATAATGTACAGACATGATCATATGGAAAAGAAAACAAATTCAGACACAGGAAAAGACAGGGATATAAAGTGGAGCGAATTATAGCTTTTAAGAATATAACTTTCATGTAGTATTTTTTAGAAAAAGGGACTGTCATGTGAAGAAGAGTAGTCTGGATGTGCAGTCTGGATCCGCAGTCTGGATCCAGACTGCAACTCCACAAGTAAGTATATTTTCCCAGGAATTAGTTTTATTCTAAAGCTTTAAGATGTTTTGTGTGGTTTTATGAGCTTACTGTATCATGGAAAACCTTCCACATGGGTGGATCTGTCCTGAACTGCTCTATAAATTGATTTTTATGTTGGTTGGTTTGCAGTGAACAGGCCCTACAGAAGGAAGCTGCTGGCCAACTCCTGTCAATGTCTAGGTTGCAATAGAGCTGCCTCATCTTCGTATCTCCTGAGCTCAGAAAGTCTTGTGATACACTAGCGTGACAGGCAGTTCTGCTGTCACTTTATCAAAGGCTTTTGGTCACCAAATTTCTTGATGTTATGGTGGGAAATCTGACAGTACCTTAGGTCTCTACCCTGTGTTTGAATGGCATTTATTGTAATTTAGCCATAATCACAAACAAGACTTTTATTGACTGAGGTAATTTGATAAGCACTTTGTCCCCTCTATTTAGAAATATCAGAGAAATAATTTGAAAATCCTGGATTTGTCATTTACAGATATTGTTTTGCAGTGACCTTATTATGATGGTAGGCAGAAGGGGAATCCTCAGAGAGCATGGACACAAAGGAAGACCATGCAAAAAGCCAAAGACAGAAATATGGAAGCTTCTGCTGGAATACTCAGGTTAACTATGCATCTGTTAGGCTACTCAGTTTTTCATGTTGAAACACTGAGCTGTTTATGGAATGTGGTTAATCCTATTTGCAGGTCATCAACCTCTGTGGTGCTTGGGAAATCAAAACAAAGCGAGCCATTTAAGCTCTGTAAAAGTGCAAGCCTGGAAGTGTAGAGTTAAATATATGTTAGATGTAAGTATGTGGGGCATACATCCCAACTGATAATTCATTTTTGCTAGAATTGTTCTTTTACAACTAATAATTGCATGACTACTGTAATTATATACTAAAATCAAATGCTGTCATAAGTTTGACTAAAACTATACATACAGCCAAAGCAATCGAACTGTAGGAACCAAGGTGGTGAAAACATAGAGGTAATATATAGCATAGATAAAGTATTGTCATGTGATTCTTTGGAGATTTCCTTTGAGTGATCTTTCTGGGTATTAAGATCAAGGGCTGGAACACCTCTCCTGTGATGAAAGGCAGAGACAGGTGAGGTTGTTCAGCCTGCAGAAGAGAAGGATCCAGAGAGACCTAATTGCAGCTTTTCAGTACTTAAAGAGGGCCTATAAAAGTGATGGGGACAGTCTTTTTAGCAGGACCTGTTGTAACAGGACAAGGGGTAATGGTTTAAAACTAAAAGAGGATAGATTCAGACTATATATAAGGAAGAATTTTTTTATACTGAGGGTGGTAAAACACTGACACAGGTTACCCAGAGTGATGGTAGATGCCCCATCCCTGGAAACATTAAAGGCCAGATGGACAGGGCTCTGAGAAACCTGGTCTAGTGGAAGATGTCCCTGCTCACTGCAGGGCATTGGAATAGATGAGCTTTAAAGGTCACTTCTAACCCAAACCATTCTATGATACTATGATTCTATACATTTTAAGTTGCTCTCTGTTAGCACACAAAAATTTAACAATAAGTTTATTTTTAATAGTGTCATATATTGACTGGATTCTTCATTTCATGAGAAAATATTTTTATGCTTAATAAGAAAAAAAATAGAAAAATAATTCCATGTAAATAAAATTTGAAGTCTGTCAGTGAGAAAGTAATCTTCTAACTTACATCACAATTCTTTTAAAGGTGATAGAAATTGTATTACTAAAAATGTTGACAATATACGTATCTTAAATCACTTGGAATAAAAAAAAATACTGTTAATTTCTGTAGAATATTTTTAAAGACTGCTTTTAAAAGGAAAATTAGTTTGATCTGAGCACTTACAGTTTTATACTATGTTTCTGCATTTTTACATGACTATTACAAGCATGGGATACTCTGCGTTTTCAGGTCATGCAATGCCAGTTTCTTCAGAGCTCCATGGCTTTGATTTCTATGGACAATTTTTAAGGACCATTAACAAATATGCTGTCAAGTTCAGAAACCTGGAACTGATCTAAAAGGTTTTTAAAACAAGAATTCAAAGTATAGAACGAAATGATGTATAATGGTAAGGAGATGCTCATCAAAGACATTAAAATTGTGGCTGAAATATAGATCTCTTCACTCAGCACACTACCTGAGAGTTACAAGATTGCAATCATAACAGAGTAATGAAAATGGATTTAGCTGATGCTATTTCTCATTTTCATTACCATCATTTTCATGAGAATGGATTAATATTGTGCTATTTTGTATTCTCATGGCAATTTTTGTCACAAAATGGATTCATGCCAAGCCATCTTCTGTTCCTATTAATCTTTGTCAAGAAGGCAGGACACCAAATATTTCATGACCCCCTGAGTTCACAGGAATCTATAAAACTTACACAGCCCTGCAGACTTCAAATATTTTTTGGTAGTTTGGATAATCTAACCCTATGTGATGCTTACTGAACCAATACCAGTAAAGAACAGAAAGCACAAGAAACATGACAAAGCATGGAAGCTGGTGGGTTTTTTCTTACTGTAATTTGTATTAATAACAGTAGAAATGACAAAAATCTAATGTCTACAGAGATTAGTGAATAGGTTATAAGTCACTTAGATAACTAGTTTTACATATACATGTAAATGTAGAGATATATAGCCAAAAAAAATTAGAGCATAGTTAAGTGTGTTAGACACTTAAATTATAAATTATAAGGTATCGAATATAACCAGACTTAAACCCCAGTATGTTTTCAGTGTAGTGATGTATATAGGGTGGAACTTAAAAAAAATGGCAGAGAGAGTAATTCAAGAAACATATGCAATCCTTTCCGTGCTCATATACATTTATGCATTCGTATGATAAATCACAGTGTAATTCAATGATAATTTTGAACTATCTATTTTATCTATTAAAAGAGCTTAATTTTGTTTTTTCTTTCTCTCCATAATGTAGCTTTGGTCTATATTAGATACATAGCTGAAATATTTAGTAATAGTTTTGAACTAAAATAACTGTATACCAACATTACATGATCATTGACAAGAGACATCTTAAAACCTGAATGTATTTTTGCTTTGCAAATTACATGCTAAATGGAGAAGGAAAATGACATGACAATTTAAGTAGGGCAGTGGACATGGACGAAACTCTTCTTGTCCATGTAAGAAAATGTCCTTATTCCTGTATAGAGAAACACTGGATGTGGTAGTGAAACAGGCTTATGTACTGAGTGTCCATAGCAAGGTGGTGAACCCATCATAGCTGAATTATTTATACTAAAATTGAATCTGGGATAAATTTGTTGAATTCTATAGCAGTTTAAGAGCCGAATTATTTTGAGGGAAATAGTAGACATCTTTTAGGAACATAAATATCCTTAAAAGTCTGCTGAAAACTTTATCCTTATCCCTGCCTTTGTCCCTACTACAGTATCTTTTGTTTGAGCTGCATTTAAAAGTTAATGCTAACACAAACAGTAACCAGAAAAGGAAAATTTCCCTTTACTTGGAACTTTTTCAAGTCAAGTCTCATCAGCTGATTAAGTAGGGAAGTTCTAAGAAGTATAAGACAGTATAATAAAGCCATACTTAATATAATACAATAGAAAATCTTGAATGAATGCTGAAAGACTCATTATATCAATATTATCTTTATTCAATAATAATCAGTTTGTAAGAACACCTTTGAGCCTCTTCTACTTTATCTAGTCCTTTCTATTTCGTAGTACTTTAATTCTTTGCATCAATCTTTTAAATGAAAGATAGGTGGAGAGAGATTGTTTTGTTACTACTGCCTAAAGCAAACCGGTATATCATCTCTGAATGGGAACTCAGTAATTTCTCATTGTCTGGAATGTTGGACTAAAATGGTCTCTTACTTCTGGAAGTAGTCTTTTTTGTCTCATCAAACTAAAACAAAAAGCCAAAGATTTGGGTTTTTTGTTTCTTTGGTTGAGATTTTTTTGGTTGTTAGTTTTTTTTGTTTGTTTGTTTTAATGTGAGTGGAAAAAAATCTAGCAGAAATACAGAAGTTCTTATGTTCCAATGAAAGTATCTGTAAGAATTTAGAAAGGAAAATCAATAAGACTTCCAAATTCTTACTGTGCAATCCTCTTCTGACTGCCTTTTGAGACTAAAAGGCCCCATGTTTTTTTTTCAAATTTGCTTACCAAAATTTGGCATGTATACTTTGATTTCCGTGACTGCATACTTTGGAGAATCTGCTTGCCTAGTCCTTAGCTGTTTTGAAGGGAGGTGAAGTCCTTTCAGGCTAGCTTTCAGAATGCAAGCATTCCACAAACCTTCCATTCAATGTCTGAAATTTTCATCAAGTATTTTCCTACGCATGTACATCTGAATTTTATGTACTTCCCAAGGAACTAAGTAGCTTGAAGTTGAATAACGCTGTGTTTCTGTTTTTTAATACAAGGTTCATATTACAGTACGGAATTCCCTTTATTGCATGGTATAGATTTCAGCTGTTAATTTTGAATATAAATAATTTTAAAAGAGGAAATATTGCTTGTACAATATCAGAGAAGTGGGAAATAAAAATTTTTGGAACTTTTACCTTGCTGATAAATCTTTCTAAGTATGGCCCCTGTATATGTTGGACCTAATTAATAGTCAGCAAGTTTTATTCAGGATGTCTGCCTATATTAGCATCTTTGATCACATTCAGATTCACCTTCAGAAATCTTACTAACTATTAAATATCTATAGCTGCTTCAGTACGAGAGATTTTCATGATCAAGCAGTCCTGCTCTGTTTTGTCCATCCTCATATGAGAGCTTTTTTACACTTCTTAATGTTCCTAATGCCTTTCTCCCTGCTTTTCAGTCTTGACGACTCCCCTTGAGAAAGGTTACAAGAGAATTGCCACAGTATTTAAGACTATATTAAGTATTTAAACAGTAGCAAAATAAAGATTTCTATTTTGTTCTTAATTATTTTTCTAATGATTCTTAATTATTCTGTTGACCTTCTGGACCACAGTGAAAAATAGGCAGCTATTTTCAAAGAACTGTTTGAGGTGATTCCACAATCTTCTTTCCTAAGTGGAGATACATAATTTGTAGCTTATCACTCTGTGCATAGAGTTAGAATTGTTTTGCCTATATCCAATATCTTGAAGTTACTGTCACAGTTTTATCTGATGTTTTATTTCATGGTCACCCAGTGGATTTCAGCTCAAGTGCCCAGGATGCATCTGGTTGGCTAATAGTAGTTATTCTTCAGCTTTTTCTAATGCTTGTCATCAAAATATTTAAAAATGGTATTTAAATAAGAAATCCATTATCCTTAAGACTCATTTATCTATATCAAGTCATTTTTCCATCTTCTTAATTTCTTCTTGGATAAGATAATTTTACTGAACATATAGAGAATTATATAGACTTGTTAGTGTTCTTATTTTGCAAACTAACTAATGAAAATACTCTGAAATCACTAGACTAACCATAAGCCATTAACAGAGCAACTTTACAAATCAGACAACTTCGCATTCTTTCCCCAGTAAGATGTGGTACTGAATCCATCAAGGATTATTGTTCTCAGTGAGGTCAAGAGTTAACTTAAGTTCTTGAACACATAGTAAGTATACATTCCTAATTTAAAGCAGTGTGCTTCAGTCATAGATAAATCTGGTAAACCATGTAGCACTTCTATTTTTAAAAAGAAAAACATTTTCTTTTTAAAATAAAATCAAACAAATATCTGTACGCATGTTAATAAACAACTTTANATATCTGTATGCTTGTTAATAAACAACTGTATCAGATTATATTATAGATGTTGTAGGCAATATCTCATTTATTTAATATAATATTATGGTACAGGTCTACTTATCACTTTTGATTGGTAATGACTAGTTACTGAAGAGAAAAACCCAGTAATGTTAGTACATCTGATGTGTTGCATGGAAATGCTGGGACAAAAGGTAAAGAGCTTCCAAAGCCACTGACAAAAGAAAGTGTCGTCACACAGACAGCTAAAGGGGCCACAAATACTATAATTACTGTACATTTGAAAGTGATCTCGATGCTTTAGTAGACATAAAATTATCTCTTTCTTCCAGTAGTCTTGTGTCTTTCTTCTTTAAAATACTGAATAGAAAATGCAATGTAAAAATGTAATTTTCAAGAGTTGTAGGTGAATTGGGGAGTTTGTGTACATTATGTGCAAATATGTATTTGCACATTAGATACATTGTCAAGAAGGAAGATTTCAACTGGGTGTAAATGAGGTTTGATTAGCTAGCATTTGTAAAGCAGATGAAGATATTAATATTGGAGCTATTGAATAACAGTCAACTGCTTCATTGAAGCTCTTGAACAATTGCAGCCTTCTTGATGTTCTTACCCTCTTGCCTATGTCTCCTACCTTGATTTCACACCCCAAAATACTAAGGATCAACATGTCACACTTGTAAAAGTGTGAGAAATTTCTTCTTCTGTGGAATTCGTGATGTGCATTTCATCAGGAGAGATCTGACCTCCCAATCCAGTGCAAAAATTCCTTTCTACAGCCTTCTCAGATTTCATCTTTGCCATGTAATCTGACTCAATGGAATAAAAAATGTGTCAGGCAATGAAGAGAACTGAGAAAGTGTTTCTGTTTCAGAGAAAAACTCAAAAGTAGTGGAGTGAAGGAAAGGCAATTTATATAAACACTAATGTCTACACACATGAGCTACTTGGACTTGCAGTAGTTTTTTGTGACTGACTACAGTGATTGATTGTAGTAGTAAGCATAGGTAGCGATGTGATTATGAATATCAGAAAAATATTTTTGAAAAGTAGAGTTTGTAATAATCACTTCTATAAGTAATAACTTTTACTAATTCTAATTAGTGCATTAAATTATGGATTGACCAATGTGCTACGTTTTGGTTTTAAGGTATGCTTCCCCAAATCACAATACTAGTTCTAAGACTTTTGTTGGGGGATGGGAAAGCAGAAAGGAACAAAGATAAACGAAATGTGTGCTTCTTTTTTTTTTTATTTTTATTCTTTTTTTTTTTTGTTTTTTTTTTTTTTTTTTTTTTTAATTAGGAAGAGATGAGTTGAAGAAGCATAGGAATATCATTAATCTTTCATGCATTCTAAACTTAAAGATGAAAAAAAATACCAAACAAGTCAAATTAAAGACAAAATTGCTGTGATTTCTTTGTATCAGAACTTGTGCAGCAAAACACAAATTTATTATTTTTGATATTTTGAGGTTGACAATACAGGTAGCTCCTCATAAAGCATTAGAAAGTACCTCATAGATGTCATTCAAAGAAGAATTAGGAAGGATAGAGAGATACCTTCATATCTTCATTGTTAACGCCAGCTACAGCGGTGTAACAAACGCAGTAGAACACTGACATACCCTTCCTTACTACCAATGGTTGATGTGGACCTGAAAGGCATCTTCCTAATTGTTTTTTGCCTTACTTTTAAATGAGCAGTCACAAAGTTGAAAATAGCGGCAATCAAGTTAGACCTTTGTTTATCTTTATGTTACTTGTTCAAATGATCACTCAATTATGACCTCTGTGGAAAGGCCTATCTGTTTTGTTGGGTTTTTTTTAGTCTGGTGTGATGGGATCTTGGTTAATGACTGGAAGCTTCAGGACACTATAGTAATTTAAATACCAAGAAATATTTCTCCTGTGAATTATGACCTTCCTCCATCAGACTATGAGACCTCAGACAGCATAAAAAAGGCAAAATATTAACTGTGTGACTACTGTTTCGTAAGAATGGAACTAAGAGCTGGAAGACAACAATTATTACTGGTGCCATGTCCACACACAAGAATGAGAATAGAGACATGTCACGCAGCAAAGAGTGGCTGCCTCACTCTGTTTTAACCTGTCTAACAGGTTGATTTGAAAAGGAAGTTCTGTGGTTGCTTCTATCACATTGAGCATTTCTCCTCTCAAGGACTATAGAGATGCGGCTACTCTCAAGATAAATTGTTGTATGAAATAGAACAATTCTATTTCTATTTCAGATAGTAGAATTTGCTTTTAGGATGAGACAAATTGATTCTCTAGAAACTACATCTGTTAAATATATTGTATTCATAAAGTCTGTTAATTAAAAAGCTTTCCATACACATAAAAATAGAAATGGAAAAGGACTCTAATGAATTCTCATTTAGGGTAAAATATAGCTTCATAAGATTTTTTTTTCCTTTTTTTCTTTTGCATATTGGAGTACCATTCTGTAGTCATCTACAGAATTTGTCTTTTTTTTTTCCCAACATTTCAAATCCCTGTTTTTTTTAATATGTAATAATTACTGTCTTTGTAACACAAATACTTAGACTTTCAGGCATGCTTAGTTATTAACCAGCATAGTGCAGAAGAAAACTGATTCCAACTTTTCTTTTGTTGGTGTTTCTACTGTTTTGAATTTATATAGTGACTGAATGATATGTTTTTTGGCTACAATGACTTTCATTTTCACAAAGATCTAACTTCTAAACAGGTAGGAATGATTCTGATGTAGTACATACCAGCATGTGATTTCACTGTAAATAATAATTATTCCAGAATAGATTCAATCACTTTCTTTCAAATCAGACTTATCTGTTAGACTTAGCTGTTCAGTAGCCTCTACATCTTCATATAATTGAACTTAAATTCCCTGAAGTCTAGAAATATAGGCATATTCTGCTAATTAATAGATCTTGTCACTACTAAAGTAGTCGTTTGTGGAATATTAAACTCACAATTGTTGAATGAGGTTGTTGGCATTACACATATAACTATTCAATCTGATACATATGCATATTCAGACCATAATATAAGACATAATGTGTTTTTGTAGTATAGGTTTTTGCATTAAAAAAAAAAAAAAAGAAAAGAAAAAGAAAAAAAGAAATAACTTCACTATCTGAGGCAGTGCTTGAAGAAAGTAGTCTGTATTCTGTGTATTTTGATACTATATCATGAAAATACCTGAAATAAACACAAAGTGCAAGACTTTCTCCTTTTGTAATCTTCATTAACATTGCCACACTTTCCAGAGAACAATGCCTCTATGCAGGATGAGAGAATGGAAATTATCATAGTTACTGCTCATCTGCAAAAGAAGTATTTTGGCAATTCTGAAGAAATAAAATGGGAATTGTTCATACACTTGTGTTTCCAACAGTTTTCAGGATAAACCATATTATTTTGCTATAAACAATACAATATACACAAGTATAACCTATATTACTAATACTACACATCCACTCTTATTTTGAGATCTGAGATTTCAAAGATTTTTTGCAAAGAAGGTTGTCAATATTTTCTTTCTACAAATATGAACTTAGAAACTGTTCATTTTTATAACAGTGAAATAATATGATTCAAGGACTTAAAAGTAGATAAAAAAGATGAAAGTAGACAATACACAAAACAAATCCAATGCCTTCAGCTTACTAGAAGTGACAGAGAAATAAACAGTCACTCATTACAAATAATCTAGGGATCTGTTAGAAAAGTTTAGCACATGAAATGCTTTCTACTACTTCTGTTTTCATATACAGATCCGCTACATTTTACTAGTAGAATTTCCATTTATCTAAAGCTTTAAATATTTCAGAAAAATTCTAATTCCTTTTATTTCTTAACCAAGATGGAAAATATTGCACAAGAAATTCCCAACCACCTTTAATAGTCACAGAATCGCTATGTTTGGAAGACCTTTAAGATCATCAAGTCCAACCATTATCTAGCTCTACCAGTGCCACTACTACACCATATCCTTGAGTACCATATTTAGACAGGTTTTAAATACACCTAGGAATGGCAATTCAACCACTTCCCTGGGCAGGTGGTTCGGGTCTTTGAACACCCTTTCAGTATAGAATTTTTCCCTGATGTCCAATGTAAATCTCCCCTAGTATAACTTGAAGCCATTTCCTCTTGTCCTGTCAGTTGTGACTTGTGAGAAGAGACCAACACCCATCTCTCTACAACCTCCTTTCAGGTAGCTGTAGAGAGCAATAAAGTCTCCCCTCAGCCTCCTTTTCTTCACTTTAAACAGCCCCATCTCCCTCACTTGCTCCTCATAAGACTTTTTCTCAAGACCCTTAATCAGCTTCATTGCCCTTCTCGGGACATGCTCCAGCACCTCCATGTCTTTGTTCTACTATGGCACTCAAAACTGAGCACAGTACTCAAGGTGTGGCTTTACCAGTGCTGTGTACAGTGGGAGCTGTACGTTTGTATTCTCTGGTGTGAATATAGTGTTCATAAGCTTTCAGTATTTATGTTAAATAGCTAAAGATTAATGCATCATTTAATTAGTAATGTAATATATTAAGATGACCATAAAGAAGCTGGATAATTCAATGATTTGTGTAGATAAACAGATATCGCTATAGTGACATTTTGGACAGTGGATTTTTTTTGTGTTAACTTTTTTTTTTTCCATTTGGTTTTGTGTTTTTTTTTTAACAAAATTTAGCTCCCATTCCAAAAATAGTAGAGAAAAATAATAAAAATTAATAATAATAGAAAACAAATAATATTAGAAATACTAAGAAATTGTAATAAAAAGTAATAATAATAAAATAACAAAAAACCTGTGCATTATGGAGGACTGCGTTTTGCAAAATCAAATCTGTTTGTTTCAACTTTTCCATATAATCAATCCATACCAGTAACTTTGCCTGATCAGTATTAATCATGATTACATAATTTACTTCAGGTTATTGAAAGTAATTACATAAGTGCATGAATGATTGTGCTCATTTTTATTGTAAATGTATTCCTCATAAAATACTTAATCCAATAGAAGTGCTAAAAATCACGAAACATACACTGAAAGCTTCGCAATCTAGTAAATATTTGATTAAGGTCTCATTACAAGCAAAGAACTTTTGATATAATTTAAGTGTACTCTGAAATTATACTTGATTATGTTTATTTTCTTCGCACCTACTAAAGACATAAACTTTCCATGCCTCTTATAAATTGCAACAATCCTATGCTAATGTAAAATATAAAATAGTATTATCAGAAAAGATAGCATACTATAGAAACTAGTGTTCATTTCAGCATAAAAAGTTTTAATATTTCAATAACTTCAAATAGTGAAATTTCTTCCATATTTCACTTCTTAATATTCCATTCACAAGCATAAAATTTCTAATGAGGTCTATGGCCTAATTGAGGTTATCTGTACTCATAAATGAGATAAAGATCTTATTCAAATCCTTTTTTTCTATAAGATGAGACCTCTGTGGATCTGTAAAATAGTTTAAAGTGTGTGGAAAAATAACGTGGAAGAAAAAAAATCTGAAATCTTTTCATCTCCCAACAAAGAAGTAAAAGTCTCATTATCCTTCAACATTGTTAACAGTTTCCTCCTATTTTGAGAGCATTTCTAGGATTCTTAATAACCAAATATATATTATAGTCGAGAAAAGAGCATATAAAGTGAGGAAATTACAATGGAAAACATTTAGTTAGAGCATGTATAAACGGACATGTAATTTTAAGCAGTTGACAATTTTCTAATATAAAAGGTAGATATTGTTATTATATTGTTTAAAGTAAGCATGAACACTCTTTTCCTCCCTTAACCACTGTGTGTTTGACCTTTGTATACCTTTTTCATTAAAAAAAAAAAAGCATTGAAAATGTAAGATAACTCAGTAATGTTAGATATTTCCCAAACTGGCTGTATATAAGATCAACATTGAGTATTACTGGAATCACTGAGTTGAATAGTTTTGTATCTTAGTAATTGCCCTGTAAAAAATCTAAGATTCTACTAAAAAATTAAATATGTTGCATGGTTTAAAGGGCACTATTACTTACTTGCTTGATGTATACTATACGAATATGACAGAAAATATTTTGTAGTTTCAAATCAAAACCCTTGTTTCCACATAGAAAAATTTGAATATTTTGATAACTAATCAAATGCCACTTCAAAAACAAGCAGCAAAAATAACTGAAGTCCTCCTCATTAATAGATTCTTCAGATACTTTTTCTTGAGCATGCAGATGTGAACTTTGCCATCTTTAAATTTATAAAAAAATAAGGCTATTGAAACTTTCACTTTATATGTATATATACATAGGCACACATGTATATTTACACCACTTTTAAGTCAAAACACATAGCTATATTCAAAAAAGAAAGAGATGCAAGTACTCAATGTACTTCTATATTTTCAGTATGTGATTGTATATATATCTATATATTTCTGTGTTTGATCAGATTGCACACTTGTGCAGATGAAATATCACGACAGATGAATCTTCCTATTCCCGTTACTGCTTACAAATATCTGTGCTTTCTTTACAACTTTATAGCTCAGAGATATAACTGTATTCTTGCTGACAATTAAACTCATGCCCCAAAACATTTATCTACAGATGTTTTCCTTTTAACCACAGAAAAAGATTATTTGAATCTGAAATGTTCACACATTCATTTTTCTCATTGAAATCTGTGGAAGCTTGCAAGATCCTCAGCAACTACAGGGAGACAAGACTTCACCTTTAGTTCCGAGATTTGAACTACAGTAAAAATAGGCATACATGTTTCCAAGGTAGCGTATTACTGATTATTATTTTTTCCTTAAAGGAATGAACATATACTTTGTCATTTATTTAAACTGTAATGGTAATAACTGAATACTAGTATATCAAAATATTACCCCAACTGTCCTAATTAAATGTATTTAAAATATATTCCTAGCAATATATCTGTATTTTTATATATTAATTTGCATATTAGAATTCATCAGCTAAACTAAGAAAACATTGCCATTTTAACAATTTATCACAAGGAACTGCTCTCATTGAACTGTCTACTAAAAGTAAACAATGAAAAATTAACTCAAGAAGAATGTACTATGCTTGTTAGAGTTCTTGCAAGCTACAGAATGAAGAAAGTGTGTGGGAATAAAACCATAGAAATCTCAAGATATGTACCTAGAGCTAAGCAGTAGACAGTAAATCATGTTTTGGAGAATTTTCCTTTCTGGAAGTTAGTACTGCTAGTAGCTCTGTAATGCTAAATGGATGTAAGCCAGTAATTCTGCCTTTTTCACCAAAGCATCAAGAAACAGTTTTTGATTTTTTGTTCTCTAGATAAGAAAATTCTATTTTACTTAAATAAATATGCAGAAATATGCAGAGACCAAATAGTTAACAATGATTTTCATTAACAACTAGCAACTTTCATTCTGTTAGCCTTTTAGTCCTTATTCCAAAATTTTACACTTTGCAGCAGGCTTTTTGAAAATTTTCAGGAAAAAGAGGCTCTTGGGCTAGAGTGGTGCCTTTTCTTATTCTCCTAGAACTCTGTTTAGTTTTCTCCAAGCTAGAAAATTGACACTTCTTTTCTAGACTAGACTAGACTAGATTAGACTAGGCTAGGCTAGACTAGCTAGACTAGATTATTTGACACAATACTGGCTACTTTCAACTCTAATTGAGCTTTGGTCTTTTGTGTCTTCTCCCTCCATATGTAAAGCTCAGCTCTGTGATTTTCCTACACAGCCTGACCTTACTTCCAGAGATTGTACTGTTGCTGCTAAAGTTTTGCTGAAAACATTTATTTGTGTAAGTCAATTAAATTACTTCCTAATATTCAAGTGTTTTCCTTAACTAACTTTCTCTAAACAGTACTAGTAGTGAATACAGAATTATGATTTTCTACTCACTTCTAAAGTGAAGTATTATAAAATTATACTAAACAGGTAAAATTCTCTCTAGCAAGAAGTCAAGGAAGGGGAGGGAACTTATCTATCATTCTTTATATCATCTTCTCCTGTTGAAAGCTAATACAAAGATAAAAGAGAAAAAGACATCCTCTTATTTGCTAGTCTTCATATATGCAAATTAATTATGCCAAATAGTGTCAAATGAGTGCTTTTATCTAATATGTCTGTAGCATTCTGTTTATACCTCATTCATCACTTTGGTCTGCATTGTCCATGTTGTGTACCCTTCTGCTTCAGGAGCAGTGCTTTTGGATCCAGTTCTAGAGAAAACATAAAAATGCATCCTATTTTTTGAGATTCAGTGTGTCCAGAAGCTCAGTGCTTTCATAGTTCTGTGCCAGATATTGCATCATTCCAGGGACTCTAGTTTATTCAATTGCTTAATAGACTGTCAAGTGTATGGAAGAGGAAACAATCCCAGACTGCCTTAATACATCTTTCTAAGGCAGTCTAGACATTAATGGAGGTTTTTGTCCAACCAGGACTACAAGTGCAATATTGCTAGATCTTTACATGACCTCAGAGTAGGATGTTTCTGTATGAAGTTTAATATTCTCTCTTTCTAGATGCACAGAGTATGACAAAGTCATCACTGAGTAATACTTGACTAACTTTACATATCACAATCTATTTTTTTCCTCTTTACGTTTGCTCATATATCCAAGAGAGTTATGCAATTTTTTCAGTTGCCAACATGTAGACTTGTGATGTACTTTGAGAGATCTTAGTGTCACCTGATTGGCCTGTAGCTACCAACCCAGAAGAGGTAATAGGTCTGTGAGGTATCCATGAATAGAGAATCATTTCTCTGATGTCTTAGGCTTTCTAAAATGTCTACATGTGGGCACCTGAATTCAGCCCTTGATCTCCTCAGTTCTTGTTGATGAAAAGTAAACCTCAGATATGCTCAATATTCTACAGACTTTTCTTTTGTACAATGTTATTTTACAGCATTATAGAATTAGTCATACTTACTCTATAGCAAAGGACATCTCGGAGAATGTTACGTTCCACTATTATGATATGCAATGTTTTGAATTCCAAAATTTAACTTAATGGCATTTCATATTTTTAATATTGCTTATATTTTCTTAAAAGGTATTTATATTTATTTTGATATATACAAACATATAAACAGTGAATTAAAACTGTTATATATATAATTTCTATAGTTGCTGTTGCTTATATCAAAAATACTACAGTTGATGGTGAAAATATAGAGGTTCATAGAATCATAGAATTGTTTAGGTTGGAAGGGACTTCTGAAGGTCATCTAGTCCAACCTCCCTGCAGTGCGCAGGGAACATCCTCAACTAGATCATGTTGCTCAGAGCCTTGTCTAGCCTCACGTTGAATATCCCTAGAGGTGGGACCTCAACTACCTCCCTGGGCAACCTGTTCCAGTGTTTTACTACCCTCATGGTAAAGAACTTATTCCTAACATCCAATCTAAATCTGGCCTTCTCTAATTTAAAACCATTGCCCCTCATCCTATCACTACAGGCCTTTGTAATGCATCCCTCTCCAGCTTTCCTATAGGCCCCCTTCAGGTACTGGAAGGTCACTATTAGGTCTCCCCAGAGCTTTCTCTTCTCCAGGCTGAACAACCCCAGCTCTCTCAGCCTGGTTTAAAATGTGCTTGTACATTTTGATCAGAAGATAAATTTGCAGTCAGAATATTACCTTGGATTTAATTTCTTTAAAGCAGATGATCTTTTTTAAAAATGAATGTTTGAAAAAGGGAAGAGTTTGCTGGACTTATTTTATTTTTATGAGCTGTTATAGCAAATCACAGAATTACAGAAGCATCTAGGCTGGAAAAGACCTTTGAGATCATGAAGTTCTACAATTTACCTACTCTACCAAGTCCACCACTATGCCATGTCCCAAGGACCACATCTATACGGCTTTTAAACACATCCAGGGATGGTGATTCAACAAGAGATATACTATGAAGTCAATGTCGACAGTTTTCCCATTGTATCTTTGATGTGCTGCGGTTAAATATATGTATCGAACAATTCTGTATCATGCCTCTAAGCAGAGACAGCAAAAGCTGCACTTTACTAAATTCAAAAGCTCTATTATTTTCCTGAACTTACTCACTAATGTCAGTTTTGTTCATTTTTTCTTTTATTTAAAATCAGTGTAGATATTATCATAGTTTAAAGAAATGTTTCACTCTAACATAGGAGATTCCTCTAATGTTCTAAAGATACCAGTCACCTACCAAGTAAGCCAAAACATTCAAATGAAAGAGAAAGTGTTCTTCTTAAGAAAGGTAGCAGATAACTGTATTTAGAGATTAAAAATAAAGTTATTTTGTTATTCCCTAAATTAAATGCAATTTGTCACTGTGGTATCTAAGCAAATAACAAGCAAGGGGTTTTTTTGGCTGGTTTTGTGTTCATAATTAAGGCAAGGACTGTATCAAGCACTTCTCTACGTTCTACTTTTAGTCAAATGTATTTTCTTTTTTTTAACTGTTAAAACTAAATCCAGATGATGAATAACATGCCAGGAGAAAGCAATTTCTGTTTTAATGATTTCTATATTAACTCCACTGCAGTTATTGTTGGTATTAAGATAGATGAATACACATTTTATATGTGAATTTCAGAGGTTTCACACATAAAATGTGCCCATGTAAGTCTTTAATTTAGATCAAATTCTAATGATTGATTTTGTAAATAAAGGGTTTAAGATAGTTTGTAAGTTATGGCAAGAAGTTTAACTAGGTTTGCTTATGTAATTAAAACGGCTACTCAATCATTTCAAGACTCTTTTAACTATTCCCACGGTAGTTCAGATAGCTCTGTGATCTAAGAAATAAATAGAGTTTAATAGAAACAATACCAACTGACTGAAGTGCTAGATTCCTTAGGAGATAGATGACTAAGGTTTTTAGTTATAAGGCTAATTTTTAATCTTGTGCTACTTATGTCTGTATAAACGAATGCACAGTGTAAAGGATTTAAACTCAGAACATTTGTGGTTTACCAGCCGAAACAATTGTCAAGCATAACTGAAAAAGTGAAAAAGAAAAAAGAACTGAAGCTGCAATAAAAAAACCTCTGTATTGTATCACTGGGTTTAAGATCACAACACATTCTCCAATATCGTAAAGCAATCCTTAAAAAATTCCTTTTGCAATGTCACATTTAGCATGGAAATATACTATAAATATACTATAACTATATATAATATAGTTATAGTATATTTAGTGTATATATATAATATATATATAGTATATAGTTATATATAAACTATATATAAACTATAATCGTATCAGCATAGTTACATAAGAGCAGATAGATTCAATAATGACTTTTGAGTGAAATTCCTCTAAACTTTTGTGTCAAAGTGTGCTTAAAGTATTTCCAGTTTGTGGGGTAAAAGAAAATGAGGCTTTCCAGTTTTGGTCTACAACCTTTTTGGTTCCTTTCTCTTCTGAGAGTAAATAAATAAAAAACTTAAAAAAATCAAAAAGACCCGTTTATGTACAATACTGCCACGAATCAGTCATGATATAAGAAATGTTAGGGCCAGGCTTCTGTATAAGCTAAGCAAATGAGTATCTCTCTCCTATAACTGTAAAACAAACAAAGCATGAAAGGTTGTTCAAAACAGCCTAGGGGACAGTGATCCATTTCAGAGGAGAATTACAGTACTGCATAGCTGAGATGCTCATTTTTCCCTCACTGTCAGTAATTTTCTGTAGCACAGTTCATTTTAACACTGGAGAGGAAAGAGGAAAAGAAAGCCAGGAAATGACACCAGTTCTGAGCCTTTATCTTTTCCTGGCTTGACCATCTGCACTAAAAGCTATCCTGACAAACAGGGTAAAAAAATCTTCCAGTTACTCAGACAAATCTAAAAGTACCATTTTCAACAAATTGTGCCACAAGAGTCTTTTGGCACTCACAATGAAAAACCTTTGGTTTCTGAAATATATTGCTGCAAGTTTTCCTACAGTAACTGTGAAGATTTAACTTGTTAGCAGACTCTTCTTTTTTAAAAATTGTTACTTGAGTGACCACTAAATATCCAGGGCTTGCATAATTTATACCAATAAAAAATATAAAATGGATTTATAGATGTATATATGTATATACACACAAAATTAATTAATTAATGCAATAATGGATTTACTTTTGTGAATGTTTATATATACATACATTTTATTTACACATGTGAACACGCTAGGGAGAATCGATGGTTAACAGCACACTGATTTCTATTATTTTTCTGCTAGCTTTTGAGTGTAATATTTTTTTATGTCTTCAAAATTCATTGGAAATATTTTTTTAATTATCATCATTGATAAAGGTAATACTTCTTGTCCTCAAGTTACCACTGCCATTCTTTGTTTTTTCTTGCTAATGCAGGAATTTTCTTTTTCCAAGTGTCATAAAGAGTTCTTCTGATGGTACTATGAGCTTGAATATTTATAGTCATGAGCTCTTACTTCTGTAGGAAGTTAAATGACAAAATTTCTGGAGATACTTTGCACTGATCAGTAGGGAGTGAATTACATCATCACTACTTCTAACAAATAACATGTTTCTACATATGCTGAATCCATTTCTATGACACCTCTAATATAGTTGGACACTGTTTCAGCAGCTAAACACTGCACAGCTACAATCACTGTTTCGTGTTTCAGAGGAAGAACAGTCCCTACTCCTGAGTTGCTCAGCAAACACAGGATTTTTCAAGGCCAGACATTATGAAGCATCTCATAGTTTATTTTTCTTCTTTCTAATCTCTGTCGCTACGACGTTTGTCGCTTCTTCCCCGCTACTTTTTTGCTTTTGTCATTTATCTCTCAAGGATGATTACTCTGGCCTCCTTGAGAGAACTTGGTTTTGCTTTATCTGTTATTTAACAGGACTTCCAGATCAGCTACATCTTCACTTACCTCTCAAACTTAACGTTAGGTCCTCTGGGTTTTCTTGTAGGAGTTCAAAATCTTTAACATCTGAAATTAATCAGGAAGATTTACTCTTTATACAGATTTAGTTTTAATACAAGCTCATCTTGTAAAAACCTGAATTCAGATACGGCAGATAAAACAACTGATTTTAAGAAAATTTGCTCAGAACATTTTTTTAAATTTTTTTTTTCCCCCTATAATACAGCTCAGAAGTTCCTAACTAAAAAGCAGTGGAAATTAGAATATTCTGAAGATGCTTTTTTTTTTTTTTTTGGCAATATTCTTTCCTAGAAATCTAATTATGGCCACTGTTGGAATTAGTACAACATTTTTATGTTCTTACAATTATTGATAAATGACTAGTGTTTCTGAAAAATTAAAAAAGTTAGTCACACATTAAAGTTTTAACTGTTTATCAAGCTTGTCTTATTATTGGTAACTAAACTATTTGCTGTCAGTACATTATCTTTTGCATTTTTTGGAATAAAAAGACATTCATTATATAAAGATTTAAACAGTTGTTCGTAATTCCTATATGTTTAAGTGCTTTACTTTTTTACTAATGAAAAAATGTAGATTGAGATAAAAAAATCTGAGATTCCATAATTAAAGAAAAGAACAGTTATTTTCCATGATGCACTGAAAATGCTTTCACCAGTCACCAGAGCAGCTCTTCAGTTAGAATGGTCATAAGTTAAAGTGAATTTTTGGAGATTTGCCAGAACTTAAGGTAGATAATGCAGAATAGCCTGTAACATTTTATTAGAACAAAGAATTATATCTGTAATAGCAAAGGAAAAAAATGTATCTAGCATGATATGGAAACATTAAATACAAACAGATTAATGTTGTACAGTTATTTATATTCAGCAGTAGCATATTTAATTTTCAAGGACCTTTTATATTACACAAAGGAAATAGCTGTAATTATATCTATTTCACATGTTTTTAACATAATGATAAATATCTATTTTAATAAATCTTTGACATTTTCAAGGCAATGAAATGTGACTTCTGGAGCAGAATTGGCCAACTTTTAACACTGATTTCTGACAACTACTTCTTTCTCACAGCCTATTCTACCAGTTTTGGAATTAGTATTCTTCATATTTTCTCATTCTCATTGAGATGGTGTATGTTCATCAGACTATTTTATGTTAAATTCTGTGATATGAGGAGGCAGCTTGTAGAGAGAATGTACAGAAAGAAAACCCAACATGAGCCAGCAGTGTGCCCAGGTGACACGGAAGGCCAGTGGCATCCTGGCTTGGATCAGGAATAGTGTGGCCAGCAGTAGGGGTGTAATTCTCCCCCGGTACTCGGCACTGGTCATTCCTCACCTCGAGTGCTGTTTGCAGTTCTGGGCCCCACACTTGAA
>VWZK01017421.1:0-38681 GCA_013396935.1 Baryphthengus martii | reverse complement strand
GAGACATTCAAAACCTACCTGGACGCATTTGTGTGTGATCTACTCTAGGTTCCTGCGCTGGCAGGCGTGTTGGACTGGATTATCTTTCGAGGTCCCTTCCAGCCCCTAACATTCTGTGATTCTGTGATTTTCTTCCCGGGGTTGACAAGGACTAAGAGTATAGCAGAAGCAGTAAAAGAAGGCTTTAGGGTTAGAAAATCTGTAAAGGTGCAGGTGAGACCTGTTTCTAAGTAAGTGCAACGCAAGCTTATCTGACAAGTCTTTCAGAAATCACTTTTCTGAAGGCCAAGAGTTTTGCTGCAGCTTCGCAGCAGCCGTTTTTGGGCCTCCTTTCTCAGGCAGCTGCATTAAGTTGCTTTTCAAGTGTCTTCTAGAGTTTTCCAGTGAAAATGCTCTCTGTGTTTTCCTTGGAAAACACTGCACAATATAAATATATTATGAGCTTATATGAGAGGGGAGATGATCTTCTTTGCATTGTTAAGAAGTGTATATGTAAGTGACATTAAGGATTTAAGATCTTTTCCTGTGAACTTCTGGCTCTGACCTTTGCTCATTAGGTAGGAAGTGCTACAGAGTAAACCATATCAGTTATTCTGGAGATTTATACAACTCTGAGAAATCAATACCAGGCAAATAAAAGACAGAAATATTTTACTCTGAAAGCCAAAGGAAGGCCTCTGAGCTGAGGGTAGAGAAGAGCTGCACACAGTAACCTAAATACAGTGATCCTAAAAGGATGTAAATGGCAGCTCACCAGCTGTTCAGATGTGGTGTTCTCATAGTTTCATCCCTCTCCATCAGCAACTGGCAAAGCAGCATGGTCTGGGAAAAATAAATACAGCTTCTCTTTAAACACATACACTCACTCCTGAGAGCCTTCAGATGAAGAGGACTAAAGCCCTCACAAAGCTGGAAAAGAGACAAATATGTGCTGATGAGCAGTGTATCGGCACACAGGTAGATTTTTCTGGCTCTGGCTATGGTAGAAGAAGTACCATTTTTTTAAACTTTTCATTGGCAAAAGATGCATGCTTTTAATATGGTTCCTACACAAATAATTATTAGGCTAAAGGAGCAGCTGCAGAACTTGATTTAAAGCTTTGTCTAGCTGGGCACAACCACAGGCTTAACAGTCTGTATACTCAAGAGCCTGAGCCTTCTGTAAATTTAGTTTCTTTGAGTTACAGGTTTAGTTGTTGTCTTGAAGAATAACATGTATGGTTCAATATATTTTATTTTTTTTTCAATTCATCTAATTAGAAAGTCAGTATGCTTCAGGGCAGGTGACATAACTGAGGGAAACTAGATTCTAAAACAGGGAATTGCAATCTTCACTACATAATGTAGAAGCTCTACAAAGCTCTACACTCTACCAAGGTCACCAACTCAGCTGGAGTGTGGAGAATGGAAAAAATCAGCAGGGAGACACTCTTCATTGGAAGCTGGGAAAATGGAGAAATCTTCTTTGTGGGTGTTTAATGGGCATGGAATAAGTGGAGGTCTGCTTTCGCTTCAGTGCACTTTCCATCAGACTGTGTGTGTGGCTTAGCACTAGATGAGTTTTCTATGTGGGCACATATTACGGCTTTACTCTGTAGTGAGTTGCCATATTGAGTTTCCCACATTAAGCACTCCTGAGCATTTTTATGTTTAACACTCTATCGGCCTTCTACTCAGTAGTTCAGGAGATCATGGATTCAGAACTTGACACGTCTATTAGTCCTAACCATCCCTAGAAGTCTGCTGGGGATTAATAATAATGATAATATACAGTCAAATACAATAATTTAAAAGCGTTATTTAAAAAAGCACCATTAAAACTGTGCACGATCTAACTGCAGTTTTCAAGTATTATTGCATGACATTTCCTGTCACTGGTTCAGAGGTTCTGTCTCCTGGTCTCTTCAGTCAGGGAGTTTTTAAAAGAGAGGTTCCCCATAGGCAGCCACCCCCAGTGGAAAAAATGCTCAGAGCACCACAGGCACCCTAGGAGCACCGAGATGCTGTATCCTTGAGCCAAACTGCTATCCCGTGTTCAAGGCCAGTTCTCACTTTTAGCATTTTGGCAGATGGCTCGTTTCTAATATAGAGTAAGAAAAAAAGCTGGATTGATGACATCACTTGCACCCTTGGCAAGGCAGGCTTAGATTGAAAAAGCTGTTGGGCTAATTCTTGCCTTATCTCGAAAGGAGACATAAAACCTGTATGGTCGATGTTTAGTTCCACACTCAAATAACAACCAAACTTTATTTGGTATTAAAATGAGAATTTTGTTGAAATGGATTGATTTGTAATCACCACCCCAACAAATGGAATTTACAAGTAGCATAAATCATATCCATTAAGTAAATAATTGTAAAATACACAGGGTGTCCCTGAGGTTGGATTGGGCCAGTTATTTACAGTATACTTAGAGAAACTATTTAAAAAAAAAAAAATATAAGAAACTTGTCAGCATGCACACCTTCCTTACTGTTTTTATATTTTTTGGTAAGTGGTGCACAGATGATTTTTCTTAAAGCCTATCTGTCTTTAGTAATCTACATGCTTGCCAGAATCTGACTGAATCTTATCAAAACTTCCTATTTTATACTGTATTTTCACATTCATGAAAAATGCCCTCTTCTGCATTTTTTTTTTTATGAGCTGATGTTACAGTTTCTTGGGCTATTCGTTTTGATGCTCCATTAATAAAGCTTTGGGTACTTTTCTTCACACCATAAAATAATACTACATTCTCTTTTCCAGGCCAAAAACCATGTTGGTGTTCAACTGCACAACAGGTGGAATCAACCCTTTCTTCTGGGGAGAAATGGGTAAGGTATAATTTAAACCCAGAACATGTCAAACATCACTAGCATTCCTTGGCCAAGCTTTGAAAAGGTGGTTTCTAATGTTCAGGTGGCATTCTGCATCTGCCATTCAATCTGCGCCTGGGAGGCCCAGTTGCAATCAGTGAGGGTCCTGTGAGCAAAGGCTCCTGATGTGGGGCATTCAGCTCAGGAAAACATCTATTCAGTTTTCATTGTGGGTGTAATCACATAACAACCCAGCAAAGTATGTGCTTTGCTGCACTGAGGTATTAAAGTTGTGGAAAAGAGGAATAGAGAAACAGCCTGTTAATTCTATGAGAAGATGCTCTGCATAGCTGTAACAGGGCATCTTCCTTTTCTGATTGAGAACCTTTCCTGGGTTTGGAAGGGGTTTGGGACTCCGACATCACTTGGAGAACTTTGATAGTGAATGAAAAATAGCATATTAATTAAATAGAGTAGCCTTTCTTCCTCTCTCTGTGAAGAAAATGCTAAACAGAAATAATTGGGATAGACTTGAGCAGACAAACCTTGAGAAGGCAGGTGTGCTTCAAGAACAGTATGCCTTTTGATCATGAATTTTGTCAGTGGAAGAGTTTAAATTATCTTTCTGGCTGACTTTTCTTCAAGTGGAAGTTCCTCTGAGGCAGTGGTAAAATAAATGGAGACAAATTCTGACACCTTCGCAGTGGAAAACTCACGCTGAATCCAAGCAGTAGAAATACCACATACATTCAGTACATTCATGGACAGATGTATAGGGAGTGATCTGCTTTCTGTTATGCATTAATTCATATCTTTGTGTTTTAAATACAGGATGCTGGCAAATCACTAGTGTGCTTTTCACCTCTCAGACTTTGCTTTGCAATTTGTCTTTGCATTACTTCATTGGCAAACTGTAAGTCAGCAGAGAATCAGACCATAACAGCATTGTCAGAACAAGGCCAGTCTGAAAATCCTAGTGTCCTACCATGAGATTTGATCAAGGAGTCTAGGAGGGAAGAGGTTTCAGCAATTAGCTGAGTGGTGAGAAAATCACACCAAGTTCCTATTATTTTTTAAAGAAAGATCTAACTTTAGGGTTTGTCAGTCTTGAGGAAAGGTGAGGCTTCATAGGTGATTGTTGGAAAATGTAGCCAGTCTTCATAACATGTAAAGTCAGCTTTTCTGTGGCTTTTTCGCTGGAGTAAATAAAAAGCTCTTCACAGGCTGCTACTTCAGGCAATAGCCGTCTTGGCACTAGTACTTGAGGTTTGCCTTTCTTAACCCATTTTCAGTGTAATTTTACTGATGAAAACCGCAATGTATTAATACATTGTACCTGATCTTACTCTGTTACTTTGCTCATAATCGTGGATTTGGCAATGAAATCATCTGAGTGCAGCAGAAGCTTGCACAAGCAGTTCAGCTGTATGATGGGACTGAAGGCAAAATTTTCTCCCTGGGTGACGCTGTGGACCTCATTCTACCACATGTTGTATCCAGTTTTCCAGAGATCAGCAGGCTGCAGAAGGGTATTAGATATAAATTCATAAGCATAAATTAGGATGGAGTATCAAAGACCAAATTTTCCCCTTAAAGATGTTGCATGGTTTAAGAAATGGGTTTGGGAAGGTGCATTCTATTAGGACGTTATGACTGTGACCATCTGGTCTGAATTCTCAATTCAGTCTTCTATCAGTTTCTTTTTGGTAAATACACACAATTCTAAAATCTTCTTTGTATATATGACAGACTTTCTCAACCCACTCACATCACTTTCTCTGTCTACTCACTATTATTTTGTTTCTAGGCAACCAGTCTCATAGCATGAACTTCCAACAGGCCTTTCAGATGCATGATCTCTTAAATAAGAGCAACCACTGAGTAGTCCAGTTCTTGCACAGAAGATCAAATCTTCACCCAGCAGTTCCTCCTTTGCTGTGGGGCAGTATCTGCAACTTGAGTTGTCACATTCTGTTTTCAAAACCCTGTTTCCAATTGTGTAGCTCTGCCAGCCTTTCAGGTTAAAATAGTTGAAGACAGGTCTCTACCTCCAGTCATTTTTCAGCTTTTACAGAACTTTCATTTTTTCCCCAGCATGAAGAAAACATACAGGAGACACGCAGAGGAAAGGAGAGTGTTCAAGGAGTCTGGAGAGGCCAGACTGGCACAGGGTCTGTAACTGACCATCAAGGTGGAGGGTCGTGAGATTAACAGTGGAAGCTCCTGAGAAACAAGGGTGGAGAATGGGAGTCATGTGGTGTGGATCTAAGCATTTTAGTGCAAATCAAACATGGGTTTTGCAGAGAAGAGGACCTGGGCTACCTGATTAGGGAAACTTACACCAGGACCACCTGTAGGAATGACAGGTGAACACAACAGAGTAGCGATTTTTCAGTGAGAGGGGAGGAAAGTAGAGAAAGATCAGAGAAATTGAAACTGGAGTGGGTTGAGGATGCCCTGGGCAGGGAATGAAAGTGAGATGGAAACATTTTGAGTACAAAGGTGATGAGCTTGCAGGGAGGAGAAAGATCGAGAAGATAACTATTTGAAAAATATTTGTCTACTTAAGAGCTTATGCTTTAAACAGTTTATTCTACAGATCTCCTCATACAAACAAACCTCTAGTGTTAAAAGGAACCTTTACTGATTTATTTTTTTCCCAAGTAATGCTACGCCTCGGGAGTTTTTTCTTACTTTCTTGTTATTTTTCCCTACTATTACAAAAATGTGGTCAGACAACTGACTACTAATCTGAAGAAGTGTATTCTGCTTTGCTGCAATGTAAGTCTTGCTAGTATGACTTTTTGAAGTACATTTTGCAATTTCTGCTCAAGACTAAACCTTAAAACAGGCTTTAAAATGGTGTTCATTGGGGGAAAATTTAATTTCAGTTTATCCTTGAGAGGCTACCTAGGCAAGATTGGTGTCTGATTCTCCTCCTGCTGAATTTGCCTTTGAGCTGTAGAATCTGCTGCTGCACTTTTTGTGCTGTGGTCAGAGGAGAAAGGCCACCAACCCACTACATCATTTCAGTAGCTCCTACAGGTGATGTGTTTCTGGTTCAGGGTTTTCTGCCTGACTGACCGGTCTGCCTGATTCTTCCTCTCTCTCCAAAACAAACTGTTGGAGCCTAAGAGACTTGCTACACTTGCAAAATTGAATGCTTTCCAGAAATTAGGAGGCAGAGCAATTGTGCTAAGTCAGTGCAAGCCAGGGTAAAGAAGGTTCATAAAGAGAATGCCCATAGCATTAATTGTTCCAAGTTATGCAACACTAGTGTTTTCCCAACTTCCTTGTAATAAATCTTTCAGGTTGGTCTCACTGCCGCCTTAATGTGCATTTTAGAACAAAACTGCTTTCGTTCCTGACTCTCAGAGATTTCTTGAGTTTTCAGCAGATAACTTATCTGCTCTTGACATACATGCTTCTCACACCGAGTAATATCAAGACATAATACTGTAGCTCCTTTACTACAGCTGCATTTTCCACTATGAGCTTGAAGTAACCAAGATAAGGACGTTGCCAATTTGTGTGACTTTGGTGTATGGCCGATGACCTGAAATTACAAGGGCTGCATTTTCCACTTACTGATTAGTTCTTTCTGGCTATCTTGGCCAAAGATGCGAAAAAAGCAAAGAGAAAGAAAGGCAGTAATGTGTTTAACATGTTTCCAAAGGGAAACCTTCACAACCAGTTCAGAGCTGAAAACTAGATCTGCTGCACATTAACATCAGGATTTGAATAAACAGAGCTATAAATATATTCTGCAGACAATATCGAAACCATCACAATTCCACAGTATCAGTAGTTCTCTGTTAAGCTGATAGGTTTCCATTAGGAAATGAAGTGACCAAATGAAACTAAATTAACTTAAATATTGAGGAGCAGATGAGAATTTGTAAATAAACTGGGATTTAAAGTGTCTCTAGGAGAAGATTCCTTAAGGGGACAAGTAGTAGAGTTCATGGAATTGGTCTCCTGATCCATGAGCTACTTGACTGGGCACAGATATACAGCCTTCTCCAAACTGGGAGCAAATGTCTTTACATTTAAGCTAGCTATGATTTTGTCAATGTATAATTGTAGTAAATGGCTGTGCTGCTAAAGGCAGAGGGAAGAAACTCCTCATACACAGCTTAGATGGGCACAGACTCTGCCAAGAGCTGATCCAGGACAGCGGCTTCCTTCCCAGTAGTCCAGCCCAAACTGCTTATCGCCACTCCCCTGCCAGGAGTAAACACCTTTCCAGTAAAAGTGCTTCAGTGAGCCCTCCCTACCAGGCACAACCACGTGGGAAAGTTTAAATAGGAAGTTTTTGCTAATCCTTGCCATTTTGAGAGAACATGCTGCAACAGAGAAGATTTCCATGCTGCAGCCCACAACGTGACCACAAGATAACCACAAGTGCAATGTGGCTATGTGAAATAGAAGGGATGGCCGTGTCTCCTAGCTATTGAGATGGAAGATGAGTTTCAGAACTGGTCTTCAGCCATTGAACTTGCAATGTACAGGACACAAAAATTAACAATGAACTTGCCCTAAACCAAAATTGTACTTCTTTACAAGTCTTTGTTGTCTAAACGTAGCAGCTAAGCAGCAAACAAGTCTCATCTAGTTGTTGTTACTTAGAACAAGTACAGCAAAAGTCACTACTTGAAGTACAGTAATGAGCTAACCAGAGATACATGAGAGTACTGTCTGAATATTATGATTGAAATCTGCTTATCTGAGGATAATCTGGATGTTTCTTGTGACTTGCAAATTCTCGTCTGCTTTTCTATTTGTAACATAAGCTTAGAGAGTAAACTATAATATGAGCACAGATTGATGTCACAACTCTCAAATTCATTTTTAAAGAATTAAAAAAGCCCACATATTCTTCTTTGTTGAGCTCACTGGTGCTCAGAAATAGGAGCACCATCTGTTTATCAGTCCCTAGGATGATAGTCCTATATTCAACCACTGCAGTTCTATTAAACCTCTGCAATATGCAAATACCCAAGATGTGCTCATCTAGATGCCATTTCTGTGGCACTGTGCCATTGCAAGAGCTCAGAATCAGACCCGGCATATTTTGTGTCTTAACATACAAAAGGAATGAAAGATCACCACCCTATTATTAGTTTTCAACTTAAGAATGCAAGATAAGTTGCTGCTTTAATGCATGGAGAGGTTGGATGCACTAAATGAGCTGAGATATTTGGTGCTGTGGGTTAGATGTGGTTTGATACAGTGAAGTCTTTCTAGAAACAGCACCCTATGTGTGTAAGCAACCAGTCCCTGACTCAGAGTGAGAACTGACATCAGCCCTTTTGAAAATTTGACTAGAAATTAGAAAAGTAAAATTTATTTCAGTGATCTGAAGATACCGTATCAATTTATTTTACATCTACTGCAAGTGAAAGCAGAACTGCAGTTTCTGGGTTTGAAGCATTTCAGGCTACAGATGCCTGCTTTTCCTCCATTACATTTTGGTGTTTTGATAAAGAAGTTTTTGTCTGCCACTAGTAAGGCTAGAGTCAGATTGTGTTTCAAACAGGCCACAGATGGAGTTACCAATTTTAATGCCAGAGGGGACCATGAGATGAGCTTGTCCAACCCCTGGCCACCTAGTCCACAGAACTAGTTTAAACATGTTAAGCATGGTAACGAGCTTTAGTGCAACATGTTGGTATGGTTGTGCCCAGCTCAACTGAAATGAAATGCCTTATTTTAACTCAAATATCTGTTTCCTTACAGAGCAGTATGTCATGTCCACATTCAAAAGGAACCCGCTGGAGCAGGCCTTCCGAACCCCCAACGCTCACTTGACGTCCAACTATTTGATAAACCAATACTGGGTAACTGTCAGTCACAAGGCTCCGGCCATACTCTACGACCTGTACATGAGGCTGACGGGGAGAAAGCCCAGGTAAGAAACCGCACGTCTTTAGCCTCGTGCACACCTACCACTATTACAGAAAGCAGATCTAACAAGTTCTGAGAACAGCCTGCCTCAGCCTGGAGTCCCTGGTCTTCTTCCCATCTCCTTGTCTTGAGGAGATGATTGCTTAAAATCAAAAGGAGTCGCACGGATGCAGCTAACCATAGCTTAGGGTTCCCACCCTTTCCAGTACCTGGGGGACAGCACATCTTTTAAATTCAGCTTTGCACACTTCAGAGGTTCCCAAGACGGGAAAGGAAGATCGGTAGTTCACTGTCCTCTCTAGAGCAAGATTTCCACCATTGCAACTTTGTGATGTGATTGCCTCTATCTACTTGTATAAGAACTTGAGACTGGCAAGGCTTAGAACATTCCAGCTAATATTTTTTTCCCATAAATCAGCTGCCTAATTAGCAGCTGCCAGCAGTCGCCTAGCACCCTGAAATGTAGGAAGCAGTTGTTTCTGTACATGAATAAATTCTGGATTGTATTTACAAGGACACTTTAGCATTACAATTGGTGTTTGAGCCTTGGCGGCGTCATGGCTAGGAGAAACACGCGACATGTATGTCTTATGGAAGGAATCCTGGTGTAAATAACATGACTCGGCCCACATCCTCCTTTATTCCACACCACCACAGAGGAGAATTTATTGTGCAACACAAGAACGGTATTGTCAGCACTGTGTTGATGTCAGTTGCTCTGTGTTCCTCTGCTAGTTAGAAAGCTGGCTTCAGCTGTTTGCAGGGAAATCTGTGGCTGATGTATTGCTCTGATTTCTCTCTTACATTCTGCTACAGAGGGAAATTGGTCCTTAAAAAGACTTCCAGTTATCCAGGAGGCAAGAATTACCCTAGAAATAGAGGTAAACTGAACATGAGCAAGAATAGATTAGAATCTCCAAACTTTGCGGAAACAGCTGGCAGTAAGATTGCCGTTACAATTGACATTTCTTTTCAGAGTTGATTGGCATAAGTAGCCAATGGACATTGGCCACAAGCTCAGCATGACCTCATGCTGAGAAAGATGTCTTCCTCTGAATTTCAAGATTTGCAACCTGAGCAAACACAACTCAGCAATGAATTTGTGAGTCCACCACCCTCTTCTTTTTACATGCTGCTTAAGCACATCCAGGTATTGCTGTATTGTGGTAGAAAGCATAGTAGCAGCTCAGTCTTTTTTTCACAGCTACCTAAATATCAGACCTTCATGGTCTAAGGGCATTGAGCCATCTCAAAAACAAAAAACAAAAACAAAAACAAACTTGAATGTGTCACTGAACCTGCTGTAATGTTTCCCTGTAATTTTTCCCTCTGCTTCAAACAGAGCACCCAAGTTTAACTTTCTTCCCACTTCTCACTCGGGTCTATTGAAGTATCAGCCACCTTCATGGCTATTTCTTGAATTCTCCCCGTGACCCTGTGCCAGATTTGCAAGCAGAAAGGAGAACGATCTTTGCCAGGACCAAGGCTCAGGCTTCAGTCCTCTACTGTATCCGTACTCAACTCATCATAAGTTGATGGGTTATCATACAGAACAGGTTACTTGAGAACTGGTTATGGTTTTGCAAGTCTACTGGTTAGTCAGGGCCAGGCTATGACCTTCACTAATTTGAACTGCAGGGTAGTTTGGAGGAACTTGGTTGTAGTTCCTCCTGTAGTTATTTCATGCAGTACTCCATCTGCCGAAGGGTAGGTACAAGAGTCATCTCCTTCATTTTTAGACTTTTATATATTGCTTCACCTGAGGAGCTTACTTTAAGTGTAAAAGCTCATTTCACTTAAATTGCCAGATGTCTAGAAAACCTGCCCTAAATGGCTTACTGTTATTGCTGCACATCCATCCATGACTTAGAAAATAATGTGGTTTATATCATTAGTAGTCTCCTGGGGCACTCTGTCACACCTGAGAATCTGCTCATGCAAGGCTCAGTATGGGAGCAAATAAAGAAATCATTGCTGTAAACACTTTTCAAGAAGACAAGATGCATTTCTGAAATGTAACTAATAAGGCTACCAGTGACAGCTAATACTTGCTTTATTCCCCCCAGTCCTCCACAGTGAAGAATGAGATTTTTTTTTTTAGAAGAAATCTTTGCCATAGTCTCTCAGAGGCTGCAGAAAGCATATTTCCATTCAGTTGATGTTTTCCAGTAGACCATTCCTCCATCCAGATTAGTCAATATTTTGAATGCGGTCACAATGTTTGAGCTCAGTCAGTTAACATGAAACACAGTTTTCATACATGCCTCTTCACTGGATGCTTTATTTTTCTTTTTGACCCTTATTTTTAGCCACTCAGATATGTTGCTTTGAGTAGATCTACAGTCGCAGTTCATTGTGCCCACCTTGACAGGAGGCCACGTGGATACCCTATTTTCAAAATCTAAGTAGGGGGACACAGTTGATTCTTTTATCATTTTTTTTTCTGACAGATTCCATTAGCCGTAAGCACTTTAAAATTATTGATAGCCTATTGGAGCCAGTTGAGGGGGCAACTCCAGATCTTTGCAACCTAGCCACATACTTTGTTCTTCAAGTTCCTAAAAGATATTAAAATATTCACAAAGCTTTGCCCCACAGTACTTGCCTACACTGGCACAACTGGTAAGATTAGTCAGAAGTAATTTTAAAGTAGTTTAAATGAACGACATTCAATCGATGTGCACATAATAATTCAGAATGAAGGTCCCCTTAATCTGATGGTGTGCTTTGCTTCTAAAATGAAAGCCACTTTAATTCTGAGTAGGAGTGCCTATGTAAGGTTTTAGTGCTCTTTCAATTTGCTTTGGGTAAGCTGTGCAGTTCTCCACTGAATTGATGTACTCATTGTGTCTTTTTTCTGCTGTGCTTAGTGCTTATCGTTGTGGCAGTCACATCTGCACGGGGAGAGGCCAGCCTGGCACCACTCTTCCCCAGACTGCTGCCTTTTATTTGTCACGGCAACTGTGTTACCCTCTGGGCAGCTCACAATTTCTCATGAAAACAGCTCTGTTTTCCACAGAAATCAGCCCTTTAATGCTTTCTCTTGCCCTTGCCCAGTCTGAGAGAGCGTGGTGTTCTCTCAAAATTGACCGAGCACTGTACATCATACTAAAAACAACTGCCTCCCAGAGGCCTTTTGTACTCATGGCCATTGACACAACTGTAAAATAATCCTGCAATGTAGGACAGCATTATTGTCACCCATTTTATGTAGAAAAAATAAATAATAAAAAAAGGCCAAGACACATGAGAGACCCGAACCTACGTTTCCAGAGTCCCTGTTAAGCAGTGGTGCCCCTGAAGCGGCTTTCATCTTTACCAGGACACTCATGCTCCAGGAAGACATTCAAACAGTTCTCCATCCCCAAAATAAAGAAAACCTATGGACATGGATGATTTCAAGGTCATCCGCCAGGAGTGCATGCTAGCAGACCCTTCGTGTATAAGAAAGGACAGAAAAAAACCCACTCCAAACTGCTAGTATATTATACAGGGAGAGGAATGGCCTTTAAGAAAAAATTTTTTTTTGAGAAAGAGAGAGAGAGATATCAAAGAAACCCAAAGACATGAAAAGCATGGTGCCAAGTTGAGTGGTGTGGTTGATACTCTAGAGGGAAGGGATACAGTCTAGAGGAAGAGACCTTGGCAGGCTATAGATGTGGGCTTCATGCAAACCTCATGAAGTTCAACAAGGCCAAGTTGTTGAACCCAAGTCCTGCACTTGGGTTGAGGCATTCCCAAATATCAATGCAGGCTGAGCGATGAGTGGAGTGAGAGCAGCCCTGTGGAGAAGGACTACTGGTGGCTGAAAAACTGAGTTATGAGCTGGCAATGTGTGCTCGTGGACCAGAAAGCCAATTGCATCCTGGGCTGCATCAAAAGAAGTGTAGCCAGCAGGTTAAGGGGAGGTGATTCTGCCCCTGTGCTCTGGTGAGGCCCCACCCAGAGAACTGTGTTCAGCTCTGGGGCCCCCAGAACAAGAAAGACATGAATCTGTTGGATTGGGTCCAGAGAAGGGCTACAAAGCTGATCAGAGGGCTGGAGCATCGCTGAGGCTGAGAGAGTTGGGGCTGTTCAGCCTTGATATGAGAAGGCTCCAGGAAGACCTTATAGTGGCCTTTGAGTACCTAAAGGGGGCCTACAGGAAAGACAAGCAGGGACTCTTTATCAGGGAGTGTAGTGACAGGATGAGAGTTAATGGTTTTAAACTGAAAGAGGGTAGATTTACGTTAGGTATTAGGAAGAAATTCTTCACTGTGAAAGTGGTGAGACATTGGAACAGATTGCCCAGAGAAGTTGCTTACGCCCCCTCCCTGGAAATGCTGACAGCCGGGTTGGACAAGGCTTTGAGCAACCTGATCTAGTGGAAGGTGTCCCTGTCCATGGCAGTGGGTTGAAACTAGATAATCGTTAAGGTCCCTTCCAACTAAACCATTCTGTGATTCTATCTGAACACTGATGTTGAGCAATTGACTTCAGAGCTTGTCCATGCTGAAGATGCAGTCACCTGTGTACTGAAACTAACTCCAAATATCACAGCCTTGCTTCAGGAGCCAACTCAGGCTTGAGAAAGGAATTTATGTGGTAGAAAGAGAATTATCTACCTCAGGAGACAAGCAATATACCTTTGTGTTTTTGCAGTCTGCTGTGTAGACTTCATACTAGTTCAGGTGGGCTCTTCACCTCACACATGGTACATGACACAGATATGGTGTCCAACCCTTGTTTCGTTCAAGCCAGTAAGTTAGGTATCAGTCCTGCCCTGGGAAGTGAATATTTGCACTCATGTTCAGGCCAACAATAACAGCCGGGTAGCTGTAGGCTCAAAACCTCAGCTGGAGCAGTTAGGACTTGCTGAGCAAGTTCTCAGTCTGGTGAGCGCAGTGCAGTGCTCATCAGGAATTGTAATGCCTATTCCTCTGGATTGGTGAAAATACCTACAGATCAAACCAGCAGCTTTTGCATAAGGTCAAACTGCCTGGCCACCTCTGATGCTCCTCCTCTGTTTCAGAATGATGAAGATTATCAATCGACTGCACAAGTCTATGATGCTCCTGCAGTATTTCTCCACCCAGTCCTGGGATTGGTCTTCAGATAATATGAATATGTTAATGAGTCACCTTAACACAGAGGACAAAAAGGTAAGTGTGTCCTGAATATGGATTGCTAATCTCCACAGCAATTATTTTTGGTGTGCTGTATTGTTGAGCTTTCTAATGAGATCCCAGTGACTGGAATTGACTTTAACCTGAAATAATTTATTTCCTCTGTGTTTTATTAAATAACTTATCAGGAACCTTTCATTTATTACAGGGGAATGTTTTCTACTGAGGTTTGTTGCTCATTTTTCTTAGACAGGTCAATCACTTAAGTCTTTCCAGTTAACACGGCACCTCTGATGGGTGATCTAGATGGAAATTACTTGAAAGATTTTGACATTTTCATCCACAGTGGTTTTAATGGGCACTGCATGGGGAAATTTAATTAACA
This sequence comes from Baryphthengus martii, assembly GCA_013396935.1. Taxonomy (NCBI): domain Eukaryota; kingdom Metazoa; phylum Chordata; class Aves; order Coraciiformes; family Momotidae; genus Baryphthengus; species Baryphthengus martii. The sequence goes on along the minus strand of VWZK01017421.1, from coordinate 24,486 downwards.
CATAGTGTCTTACTCTGAACAATATGAAAAAAAATTCCTGTTTTATTCAGGTCCCCAAAGAGCAATTAATTTGCAGGATGCCAAGCTCTGTTGTAGTATTTACAGGTTTGAAATACTACTCCTTACGAATGGGCTTGTAACTGAAAAACTGAAGGAGTACAAAGGGTAGATTGAATGCACATTTGGTCAGTATGTCCTTCCAAAGAGACGCTTGGGCATTCTCATCAAATTGGTCTCGTTCACATAGTTAAATTCTTGCAGAGAGTCACAGTAGTAGAATCAAGAGTCTTTTTCCCTAGTCTGCAGAGGGAATGCCTGCAGCAAGTTCTAAGGTCAGTGGCACTGTTGTGACTACAGAGGACATGGAGGGAACCTAAATGGTGTGATAGAAGCTAGTTATCAGGAAGATTAAAAAAAAAAAAAAAAAGTATTGAGGATTTCAGAGCAAGCCTGACAGCATTTAGCTGCTTAGGAGAGCTTTGTAAGGAGCACCACATCATGAAGGAGCAGTTGCCACTGCTGCATTGTAAGCAGCATCCAAACTAGATAGTTTTTGGACAGCACAGATCTCTATACATACCTGACAGACACACCAGGATCTGTACAGTAGCTAAAACCCTTTATCTGACATAGTTAGTTAACTCCTTGCTGCTCAAGTTATTGCTGGTCTGATACCAAAACTCTTGCACCAAAGCAAATGGCCTAGGTTGGCATGGGGGTGAAAGGAAAGTATTTTTCTGAGTATCTTCCCTTTTAAGACTTTGTAAATAAGAAATGCCATTTCTTTCACTGATTGATTAAAAAAAAAATAAATAAAAATGTGTTTACAACAAATCCTCTTTACAAATCCTTTCTTTGATCTACTAGACAATCATCTGAAGGCTCGCTAACATTTTTTCCAGTATAAGCATCTGAAATTAAGTGGGGTAATTAGCCTCTGCAGTGAGATTTTTTCATGCCAAACCCCAGAGTAACCCATTTCTTGGACTTCTGTTGATCTAGCTGCTGAGAGACAATGCAGCACAGCAGAGTAATACTGATGCAAAGGCACCTGTTGACTCAACGCTCAATTAGTTTATTTACACATAATTCTTGTGACACATTAAAAACTGCATAGAGGTTTTCATGTGAATCCATTTACCTGAGTGGAATGAGAGTTTTCTTCCATGATTTTGTGTGTCTGTGTGTGTATGTATATAAATACCTGTATTTATGCAAAAATTGCCACCTGAAAGACAAACTTACCTTTATTTTCTGCCAGCTAGCACTAAATTTCTGCTTGATTTGCTGAAATTCACAGCTGGGCAAGACCTTAATTGACAGCTGTGAAATACAGTCTGTTAGTGCCCATGTCTTTTTGGAAATGTGGTGGCTTTAAAGAACTTCAAAGAGAGCATGTTGTCAGGAATGGAGGTTGACGGAGAATTGAAGCTTGAAGTGAACTTGTTTTGAACTCTGGCATTTAACTTCTGCTCTTTGTCTTTAAATCCCAGTTATACAACTTTGATGTTCGTCAACTGCACTGGTCAGAATACATTGAAAGCTACTGCCTGGGTGCTAAGAAGTACTTGCTAAATGAGGACATGGCTGGCATTCCAGCAGCGAAGCAGCACTTACGAAAGTAAGTCATACCCAGTGACAAGGACAAGAGCTCCTGGCTACCTTGAATGGCTTTGTGAAAATTACTCTAGTTACATTGTCATAATTTATTGTTGAATTATATAGAGATAAACATAGCATAGCTTATTTCTTATGGCAGAGGGGTGTCAGTGTTTTGTTTTTCCATCCTGTAAGAAAAAGAGGACTTTTGATGACACTGATGATCAGGGACTAGATATTATGCCTTCCCAACAGATGACCAAGTGACAAAGTTACGGCGCATAAGAGGAATACATATGAATGTAGAAGATCTTGGTCATTCAGCTTTACAACTGAAAAATAAGGGTCAGATTTAGATTTTGTGAAGCTCCTAGAAGTTTTTAGCAATTCAAAGGCATTGCATAAGAACTTTAAGCACTTGCATGATTTTAAATTTCAGTTTAAAGTTGAAGTTTCTAAATGCTTGGGCGGAATGGGTAAAAATTCTTCAAAATCAGTGGAAAGCTAATGCATTCAATCACTGGTGACAGTCTAAGAGAGTCTGAATGAGCAATTTGAGCAATTCATTTTTAGAATTTAACTTCTATTCAATTAAAGACTGTGCTCTTCCTGTCTTCTCCTGCCCTTTTACTGAGAAGTGTAGACAAAAAAGAAGCAGCTCTCTTGGAGTAAGATCCTGGTTGTTTAAGGAAACCATTCTTGTGCACTGTAAATGGTTGAAGCATAAAACAACCTGTTGCCGTAGCAAGGAATCTCAAACAAGTTCTTTGTTCATGGGTCATTTTTAAAGGACAGTAACTGCCTCATAGCCCAATAGGCAGTGCAGTGTAGTGCAGTGAAGTGTACAAAAAAAAAAAAAAGTCTCTTAGAAAAATTAAACCAGGCTTGGGGACATTAAGTACAAAGCTTTCTTCCCTTGGTCAGACATTGGGAAAGTGAGAATCGGAGAACTGCAGAAACTTATGCATGACAGAAAGAGAACAAGATGATTAGCATCTTAAAGATGCAATAATATCATTTAAATATATGGTGTAAACCACCCCCATCCCAAAACCCCATTACTGCAAAAGTGAAGATCATTTATGATTATGGAGTAATTTACCAACATTAAAAGCAAGGATTCACCCAAATAGGAGAACCTTATTTATAAGTTCCTGCAGAGGTCTCTAGCCTGCCACCAATCCTGCAAAGTAAAAAACAGCTAATATACCAAATGAAAGCAGAAAGTGTTGGACTTGGAATATCATAAATAGAAAAACTCTCAGCATGACTTCTGTTCTGGTTTGAAATGAGAGTAGACAGAACAAGAGAGACTTGCAGTACAGGTATTCCACCTGTCCAGTTACCTATTCGCTGTACTCTAACTTGAACAGAGTCCTTGGCAAGCCAGTAGGGACACCTTAGGCACAGTGTCTTCACTAAAACAGGAACAGCAGAAAACCCAGGGGCTGTTTGTGAACAGGATTTCTTACAAAATTACCTGCAAAAAGTGAAACAAGCTCGTAAGGTTTTTTTTGTCGTTGGTTTTTTTTTCCTTCCTCCATATGATGCCTCTTTCTCTTCCTCAGGCTGAGGAACATCCGATATGCATTCAACACCACCCTCCTTGTGATTATCTGGCGCATTTTCATTGCAAGGTCACAGATGGCTCGAAACATCTGGTACTTTGTGGTGAGCCTCTGCTACAAGTTCCTTTCCTACTTCAGGGCATCCAGCACCCTCAGGCACTGAAGCCGTCCATCAGCAACCAGCCTCTTCCAGAAGGACCTCCACCTCCTCTAATCAGCAACTATGGGCAACGGGGTCTGAAAGTAGCAGAAAAATTCATTCCCTCCAACAGCAGCCTGCATTTATTGTGCACTATTATATGTTCACCTTTTTAATTTTAACTATTGCTTTAATACATGGTGGTCTTTCTTCCATAGGACCAGGCCAATTTTTAAAGCCATAACTGAAGCTTTAGGAACAGGTCAAGCTGGAACCGTTCATCTAGAGTCTGATGTGCAAGAGTAAGGATTAACCAAAGTCACTGTCTTCCCATGTACTACCTAGGCCACTTTAATCCCATCTTCTTCCTCATAAGAGGCAAATTTAAAGTATACAACCTTGGAAGAAAAGGATGCCATCAGAGAAGACCCAGCCAAGGAAATTAACCTGTAAGAGGTCTTCCTAAAGAGGCTATTCCTTCATTCTCATTCAGTGAAATGGTACCTTATTGAAAAACATGAATTCACATTTGCAGTTTTTTCAAAACCTAGAGGAGAGAAAAAGATCGGTTTTATTAGGTCAGTGATCACAACGAACAGTTTTCAGATCTTCTCTTATATTGCTACTGAGGACCAATACTTTCAAGCCATAACTGTATCTGTGTTAACTCTACTCACTCACAAGCTGCTTTCTTACAGAGACATATTTTTTCTCTCTGTGGTTAAGGTTGCAGTCTATTAAAAAGCCCTGTTCTTGTATTTATAACACTTGCTTGGAACATTTCTTTTGGCTTGAAAAATGCCGTATTTACTCTGAGAATGAAGAGAACACTTCTTAAAAGATTGAAGAAGAATGTAGAAATCATTATTTTTGAGGAATAGGTCTTTTCTCCCCTTCAATTTGTCTGCAGAAAACTTACGCCCCTGTAGCTCAAAACCAGCATGATACTGTCCTTCATGCTTTCATTACAGCTAAATCACTTTGCAGTTGATCACTTCCACCGGCAAAGAAAGTGTAAAAACACGTATGGAGGAAATCCCATCAGGCCAGTTCTGCTGCCACTCTTGTCAGTAGGAATTTAAAAGTCTGAAACTTATTTTGTGGAGAATGGGAAAGGTTTCATTGACTTCTGTGTTAAAACAATCATACACTGTGAAGATAGTGCATTTTGTCCTACATTGTGGTTTAGAAAGGAACCCAGGGATCTTCCTAATGCTCATGGCAATTGGAGACACTTACTTCACCTAGTGAAGTATGAATTCTGGGGGGAGGTGGGGAAAGAGAGAGAGATTTCTTCAGGGTAACTAATGCAACAATAGACTTAGTGCAACAGCAACAAATTTAACATGCTATCAGATTTTCAAGGTCAAATCTAATCCTGGAATATATTTTATTCAGATAACATTAAATAAGCACTTTAAGATTTTCAGACTTTAAAGCAGCTAGTTTTGGAAACAATGCAGCATCCAATTTCTCTAGTCTTGTGTCATGCTAGCTGTCTGAAAAAGTAATGCTGCATCACAAAAAAAAAAAAAAAATTACACAGTTGCTCTTTTGAGAGCTGAGAATAGCAGAGTATTTACAAAGCTGACATTCTTTAACAATTATACTTGGTTTTGGCAGTGAAGGTAACAGCAAGTTATGATGACAGCATGTTTATATCTTAGGCATCCAAGCTAGTTCAGGAGTCTTTCTAAAGGTGCGAGGAATTAATCTTTCCCCATATGCGCCAGAGGTCTAGTTTCAAGCGATTGCCAAAGAATGCCTGCAGCAGAACTCGACCAAGCAACGCGGTGCCCAGAATGGCAACATCTCTGGCATTCCCTAGAAAAGGCCCCTGTGTTTGTCACATGTTACTTCTTATCTGTGCTTAATTAGGTCAAGCATCCAGTTTACAAAGATGCAAATTTTTTAAGCTCTTGCCTCAAAAACATACTTTCAAAATGAAGCCATGCTGATTGTTAGCTATGCATTTTCCAGCTTCAGAGAGCTGTTGTGCATTGAACATTGGCAAAGTGTCACTGCCTGGGAAACTGGGAGCTGTGGTTTCGGGCACTGGGAACCAGACATTTCCTATACAGTGCTTCCTTAGCAGTGTATATGGTGAAAGTTACCTGCATTATACTTCGCTAACTGGGTTATGCAGCGACTGTGGCTACCTTGGTGGGGTGAGGCAGGTTGCTGTAGGGATTCCTCTAGGAATGCTGCATTCCCTCAAGCACATAATCAGGTCATCAGCCAGCTTCCAGTCTTCTGATATGAAAGGCTAAAAACCAAAATAAAACAATACTGCAGATTATTCTGAAACAAAATTAGGGAAGAATTTTAACTGATATCCTAATAGTCATTTTTTCAGTGTCTGCCTTATGTACGAAGGGAAACAACAGTTAAGGGGATCTTAAGGCTTATGCTGTGCATGTGACAGGCAGAAACTTGAGTCTCACAGAAAAGTCCAATACTGCAGATCTGCTACACCTACAATGTCTGGTCTACAGCAGACAGCTCTACTGTAAGTAAAGTGTCCTGCCTTCCCTTCCCCAATGATAGCCATGCCATGCATTCCTCACATATGCCTGTCGACATTCACAGTTATTTGCACAGGCCGTATTGTCCCAGCAAGTCCAAGATGTATCTTTGCTCACCTGAGCATATCAAGACGTGTTTTCTGCACATGATAAAAGATGTTTCAGATTTCTCTCATAACAATGGTGGCATTAATGTTTTAAAGCTCTTCAGCGTTTTGCTGACCTTAACAGCCATAGCAAAGCTACTATTCAGCCCTGAAAAAACAGCAGTAGCTGCTTGGGATGTTACAGAAACAGTTGCTGCAGATGGATGCAGACCTTTCATAGCCCACACAGCATTACCAGCAGCTGGCTCCAGAGCTCTGGCCTTACCTGGGAGTGATCAAGCTGTTATTGTTTCTTAACACAGGCATAACATGCAGCAAAACTTGATTCTTTAATCCATTTTCTTGTTGCTTGAGATGTTTTCAGGTGGTTGACTGAAGCACCAAAATATTTCAGAAAAACCTCAATGCAAAGAATGACTGATGTGTGGCAAAGGCCTTTGTGTGCCAGTCATGACTGTCATCATGGAGAGCTGGACCTGGCGGCATAGATGTTGCTTCTCATCTCAAGCCATGACTTGTCTTTGGTGTTTTACTGTGTGCTCCTCAGTGTATTTGTATGTGCTCTGAAGAAACCCAAGCCTTGGGGAGAATACCTAAAACGAAACACTGAGTGGCAGCCAGCTTTCTTTCCTATTCTCCTCCTTGCTCTTTCAAGTACACTCACAAGCTTTCAACAAAAGAAAAGCCAGATACATTTGTATGATGTTAAATTGGCAACCATGCACAAATTAACTGAACTTAGGAGTGGACAATACTCAGGCTGAAGGCTAGAGCCTTTCATACCTATAAGGTCGAAGCAGGACTCAAGCTTTTTTGGTATTTTTTTCTCTACAGAGGTAGCATGGTCAGTGCTATGGGGAGGAAAGAGGACTAGGAGGAGCATTCCTGCAGCCTCTGCTCACAGACAGCAGAAGCATTGCTAGGCATAGAGCATCCAGATCAATGGAGACTCGAGATCAGAGAAGTACGAGCTGCCAAATTCAGAGGGCTTTGCCTCCCAAGGAGTCAGGGAAGACCTCCATTGGCATTTTGTTATCAGTTTGGGTTCCTGTAATAAAACACATGAACGAAAAGGCCCCTCTGTCCTTTCTCCAGCTATCAACAGACAGTATAGAGAACAACAATGGCAGTCATTCGGCACAGCCACAAAAGAAAGTATCTGCCACAAGACAGTATAATAGGTTTATTTGTTACAGACTTGCAGTCCATCTATCCCTCATGGTGTCAGAAGCCTGCAGTGCTGCTACGGAAATAACATGGACCACTGCTGAACCCCACGTACTAATGCTTTGTTAATACTATGCATATACACCAGTCTGTAGGCTACAGCTATGAACTGCTGTGCAAACGCAATGAAACACTGAATATCTTTTCACTGTCAAAGAGCAACGGGCATAAACTTGGAAATGAAAAGTATTTTTTTAAATTAAATTACGATAACAAAAGAAAAAATAAATCCCTAAAACTGATCCAACTTTAAGCTGTCATTTGACTGACAACCAAAGCTGTTTATCTCCAGCATGTCTGTTGCCAAAACCCCAAAATTTCTCACCCCTCCACCCTCTATCCCAATAACTTTGTTAAGAAAATACAATTCTTTCTTGGTAGAGAGTGGGGGTAGCAGAAATATTACAGGTATATTACAGGTTGTTGGCCCATTAGCCACCTCCTCAAGAAATTTATTTTACATTTTCTAAGAAAACATGATTATATATATCTGTGTCTATAGTTACATCTTTCAGCACCAGCCTTCTCATACAACATACAGAGATGGCAAAAGTAGCAGAGCTCATATTGAAATGCCGGTCCGTACTTGTTTTGTATGCACTGTTCCAATTCAGTATAAGATGAAGGGATTAAAACCTACCCAAGGTTCCAGTGTAAAGGAGACTTAACCTGTAGTACTATTAATCAAATCATCATCATGAACAAGCAACTGGGAAGAGAGGGAGGGGGGCATTCTTTTGTTTGTAAATAAGCTACAGCTTCATGGTCAAAAGCATGCTGTTGCTCTTCCAGCGTTGACGTTCTACCGCAGAAAGCAAGAATGAACTTTTGTTATAATCGGACCCTTTATTCTAGTGCAGCGTAAATAACATACTGTACATTCCCCAGAAGCTAAATGGTGAATATCCCTTTACATGGTGCTAAATATCAGTATGAAGGTGGTACAGACATAGGAGAATCAAAACCAAAACAAAACCCTAACAAAAAACCCCACAAACTGTACTTGGGGAATAATTAAAGATGTACTATCCCACTTTTCACTATTGTTTAAAAGTCAACCATGAATTGAGTTGGTTTGTTCAAATTAACATGAAACTGCTTATAAAAGGTTTCTTGTCCTTACATAATCTTGGCAGACCTGTTTATAGTAAAATACGTAGTACTCTCCCACTGTCCAAAGTTTATACAGTTCTATCTGCTCTTTCTATTCTCTTGTTAGCTATGAGACAACTTACTGTTATAAATCTTAATTACAAAGTTTCTAATGTTACGGTGTAATCTTTTGAGCTCTCAAATCAGATAAAATGGTAAGTCACAAATTATGAGAACCTCAGCCATAAAATTGTTAATATGATGTTTATGTTATTTTAAACATTTAATAAAACAAAATATTTTAAAACTATGGTCACTTTGAATCACTCTAAATTGCTAAAGGAGATGGATACTGCCCATTGCAGTTCAGCACAAGCTGCATCTGCACCACATCTGGAGCACAGCTGTCAATGTCCCAGCCTGCGTGGAACAGCAGCCCCACCTACAGGCAGCTGCCAGCACAAGGACCTGTTGCCCTGGCAAGAGGAGAGAAAACAAGGGCGAGGAGGGGGAAATACGACTTGGAAGGTCCACCTGTGTCCTCCAGAAAGTTACAGGGGCAGGTTTTCCGCAAGGACAAATTGGTAATAACCGGACCAACTTCCTGAACAACATACCATTTACACCTGAGAATATTGCCCAAATTTCTTAGTTTTACAAGGTAAGGACTTTAGTTTACACTTGATGTTAACACCATAATGCTCTTCTGGCTTAAAGAGCTTTAAAAGTTCAGAGAAACAGGCTCTGCTTTTATTCCAAGACTCAATCCCACAATAAAAAAATGTAAGGATGTTATTGCATAGGCATGCATGAGTGGGAAATAATCATCCAGTACCAGAATCCAGCTCCTAAACTCAGTTCCCGTCTGCTGCTAGGCCCTGTCTGGGACTTTCCCGGTGCCTGCTCCACAACATCAGTGGCAATGATGACGTACTTGCCATCATCAGGGGTTTGAGTTTGATACTGGGTATATATTTGTATATATTCCATTTTATTCTTCTAATTAGTATTTTCCATTTTCATTAAAGCTGTTCTAGTTTCCTTTTCTAATTGGGGTCTCTCTTCTCTATTCCTTTCCTCTTCCCCTTTAGGGAGAGAGGGGGGTTAATAGCATCTGTTAGGTTTTGGGGTTGCCCTGACCCTAAACCGCAACAGATTTATTGGATTTCTTTTTCAGTGGGCCTTGGCACCTTTATATCCTCGACTCCAAAATCCTAGGGGTCGACCTCGAGTTTCTCCTGGTACTTTCTGCCAGAGGCTCCAAGTAGGACCATTACGCCCAGCTGCAGTATAGAGCACATTTTTAGTGTCCTGTCCTGTTCAGACTACCCCAAGGGCTGCTGCAGGAACAATCTCTCATTTGATCTGTTCAAAGCCTGTTTTTGTTCAGGACCCCAGTTAAAATTATTTTTCTTTCGAGTCACATCATAGAGAGGTTTTACAATCTGACTGTAACCAGGAATGTGCATTCTCCAGAAACAAATAGCGCCTAAGAAGGTTTGTGTTTCCTTTTTGTTAGCTGGTGGGGACAGCGGTTATTTTGTTAATCACATCCATTGGAATCTGGCGACGCCCATCATCTCATTTGATTCCCAGAAACTGGATATCTCATGCAGGTCCCTTGACCTTGCTTCTTTTGATGGCAAAACTGGCATCTAAATGAATTTCAATTAATCTGTCGCGGTTTAGGGTCAGGGCAACCCCAAAACCTAACAGATGCTCTCTGTTAACCCCTCTCCCTCCCCAAATGTTTAGGAAGAGAGACATCGATTAGAAAAGGAAACTAGAACAGCTTTAATGAAAATGGAAAATAAGAAGAAGAATAAAATGGAATATATATAAACATATACAAAACCAGTATTGAACCCAAACGGCCCTGATGGCAAGTACATCACCATCACCACTTATGTGGAGCAGGCACCGGGAAAGTCCCAGACAGGGCCCAGCAGCAGACGGGAACTGAGTTTAGGAGCTGGATTCTGGTACTGGATTCAGGAACATGCTGATAGGATCGAAGGCAGAATGGCTGGAGTCCTCTTTGGATTACAGCCATTGAAGGAATGAGGAAGAATCCGAGCAAGGGCCCAGAGCAAGAGCCCCCGAGCCAAATATGGCATCTATGGGATGGAATATCCTGTTGATCAGTTTAAGGGCACCGATCTGTCCGCTCCTCCCCGCAGGTGCAGCTTTTACTTTCTGCACCCCCCAATGTGGTACACAAGATCTAGCCGTGGCCTTGGCCTGCACACCAGTCCCTGGTACTAACTCTAAACATGGAACGTTATCACTGCTAGAAGCAGGCACGGCCTGCAAAAACATGCTGCTCATTTCAGAAAGTGCAGTTAGTTAAAGGAACTGAGGTGAAAACTAAAAATCACTAAACAGAATTGTTCTTTCTAACTCAAACCAGGACTTCTAATCTAGCTGTTCTCAGGATTTGCCAAGAACATTCTGACTCTATGACAAATGCTGTACTTCAAACAATGTCTCCAAGGCCCTGTGGAAGCAGTGGCACAGTAAGATCATGAAATCATCTTGACAAACAGCAGGACTAACTAGAAAGTTGTTTCTTTTACAGGTAGAGCAGTTCCTACATTTTCCAATTCTGGAAAAAAAAAATATATAAAATAAAATCATCTTTCTTGCTGAAATAAAATCTTCATAGTTGGGAACTTCAATAGTCAAAAATCTCCAGCTGCCCAAAGCAAAGACAATCTCAAGGTCTGAGTTCAGGCACTCTGCCAGTGTGTTTATAATGAAAGAGAATGTCACATCACTCGGAGGTCTCCACTATCAAATCTTCAGGGGAAGGAAAAAAAAAATAAATTATGTTTTAATCTAGTAAATGTTTCCAGCTATCTGCATTGTAAGAGCCTGAAATCAAAACTCCTCCATTCCCTTGGGTGCTGCAGCGATTCTGTTTTCAAACCCATTACCTGCAGCATAGCCTACAGAGTCTGCCACCGGTCCACTCACATCTCCTCTAGCTGGCCTGCTGGAGCTCAGCTCATTCCCCAGCATGTCACAAAGATTCATGATAGGTAAACCATCTGAGCTTCTTCCAGTGCTCAGCAGGAGCACAGCACGATCAGGCACCCTAAGGACAAATCGTATTTGTTCTTTCAGTACTTCCATTTTATTTCTAACTAGTGACTGCAATGCCTTGCAATAATCTCATTTTCAGAAACTTTGCATCTTATGAATATATGCGTGTATATATATCTTCCTAGATACAGAGGTGTATAATATATATATATATACACATATATGTGTCTCAGGACTGCTCAAAATAGTTGACATTTCTGTATCTATGGATGAAAATAAAAGCACACATAGACACACAAAATTTGGGGAAGAAGGCAGATCTAACCTTCACAGGGTCAAATCCCCATATAGCTGGGTTTCTGGAAAGGAAGAGGAACAGACTTTAATACTGATTGTCATTACAATTAAGTGTAATGGGAGGGTAGCAAGATGCAATCATGCTGTAAATAGTGGCACGCTAGGCACTGCCAACAGATGTAATACAAACTAATTTAACAGAGAACGTAGCCAGAGCTGCTTTAATTTCAGTACAAAGATAAGCCATGTCTTACCTAATTTTAAAGACCACACAAAGTCAGTGACCAAAGCTTTAGCTTTTTTTTCCCAGACATTATTTTGTTTGCTAGAAGTTAAAACACCTTTCAGAAATGGCCATTGTTAAATTCCAAGGGGGCTAAGGAGGAACAAGACTTGGAGGTGGTAGATGTGGAAGGACTAATATTCTTCAGTTTCTGCCCAACAGCACTCAAGAAAAAAGCATTTTATTATCATAAAAAACAAATAAACAAACAAAACAAAACAAAAACCCACAAACAAAAAAAAAACAACCCAAAACTTTAAAAATTTGTAAGTTTTCAAAATAATTGTTTATCAGAAAGCATACTATAAAATATTTTTATAATGTATTATTGATTTGTTTTTTCAAGTCGGAAATCATTTTACTAACTCCTTTCCAAACACAGTATTTGTTGTCAAAAGTTTGTAATCTTGGCCTTATTGCACTAAATCACAAATATATTTTCATTTAAATTTTTCCAGAAGGCTTTTCTCTTTTTTTTTTTTTTTAAATTGAAAAACTAAGAATACAAGTAGACCAACTGACAAAAAAAAGGCACGAAGATTGAGGTGGTATTTAGCACATATGACTAATTCTGGACAAGAAGTCTTTCTCCTGCCATGTAAACAATCGTGCAAGTAGCCTGTTACTCATCATCAGTTGGCCTGTTTCTCCTAAACACTGTGGTAGAAGTGGTCTCATGGAACATCCAGCACATAGAGTGCTGGCCAATACAGATAGCAACCTCTTTTCAACAACACAGGCTAAATAGTCATAAGAACACTTGCGCAGAAATACATGTGTGCATGTATGTGTGTATATATATAGATACAGAATGAGTGTCACAAATTCTGCAGGTAAAGGAACTTGACTCACCCCTCCAGTAGGGTCAAATCCACAACGCTACATTTCTCAAAGGCACCTCTTTGCCAATTCTATGATTCTATGATTCTAAGATACCCAGTTTATCTCTTGTTCTGTTGTCCCCAACTATACTTCTGCTACCCCAAATTTACTTTTTTTTTTTCACATTCTTCTAGAAAAGTCATGCAGATCCCAAATTTCCTCTCTACCCACCCAAGACACATGTTTTGAAATATTTTGATGACAATTTCTTATGTTAAGGTTATCTTCTGTATCAGAGAAGAGGAAGAATGAGAGGAGGGTCCAAGAGAGGCCCTGGGGTGTTTGTGGGCTAGGTTTAGAAGGAAACTGGCTTGTCTCAGCTTCACTGCAAGAGGAGAGGAAAGAGAGCTGAGCTTAACATTTCTCAGTCCCAAAAATATCCACTTGATGGTCCATAGCTGTTTAATATAGGCTAAAACAGAAGTAGGGCTACGGAGAAAAAGAAGAGAGAAGCTGCCCCAGTTTGCACTGAAGGACCACAGAAAAAAAGGCAGGGGTTTGTCTCAAACTTTTCATCAGCTTCCTGCCATTGCTATGGCCACCACAATCTTACTCCAGTCTTGCCTAACAGAACTTAGCATGAAAAACAAAACCTGACCCATACTATTCAGATTAGACAGAAATATTTTTTCATTGTTCTTCCCAAGTTAGTGGCACTTTGTGGCATGTGGTCTTGACTTTATAATGATGGTTTTTCATGAGAATGGCATTTTGCCAGTCTCACTCCAGGCTTTTAAAGTTTTATGCTACATGTCCTAGTCCAATAAGGAAAGACAAGGACATTGAGGGCTTTTTGTTTGTTGGTTTCTGGAGTTTGTTTGGTTTTAGAGGACAAATAGAGGACAAGCCTTTCAGCCCTACAAGTTTTGACAATAAAGGGCAGAGAAAGCACCTCATGATGTTTGTTAGTCTTCCGTAAAGCAAGAATAGATGTCTAGTAATAATCTCTTCCTTCAATACAGCAAAGAGCATGAGAGAAAAAGTCACAGCATTATCATGAGTCTTTCCTTAATGAAAATTATTTCAAATCCTGAAACCCAGGGCATACATCAAAGATATTGTTTTAATCTGCTTAGCAAATCTTTTCTTAAAATACCATTTTCTCCTTTTTTTTTTTTTTATGTAAATGTAATCTTTAGGGAGGAAAAGAAAAAAATCAATTTTCCATTAAGATGCATCAATGAATTAAAGCCACCAGCAAGGAAGTTCAAATTCATTCTAAAGAACAAAGACTTAAAGGTCAACCTGCAGACTTCTAGTATTTAAAGCTTTTATTCTGACATTCTGATGACGCAGTATTATCAAGCCAATTAATCAATTAAATAAACAAAGGAAATAATATTACTATTCATTTTCTAAGGGAAGCAAATCAGAAAGAAAGAAAATGACGTAATAACGTAAGACGACCTTAGCTGATACATTGTAGCTTAGACGACAGAACAAGCACCAGGTCTCAAGGAAAGGGATACCAGTCAATGGTCCCCGTATCCCTCTACTAAATACAACCAGAAGTTAAAGTTGTTCATTAAGAACGGATCCCCAAAGGTCTCACTTCATAACTGCCTGAATCAGAATGATTTGATTCTGAAAAGTGCTCTGGCACAGTGATAAAGCGTATTTCTGGACTCCGTCATTCACGCCGTACCTACTGAATGGGATACCAAAGCGAAGGGAGCAATTGAATATGTATTGGTCAATTGAATTAACCCACATCCCATTCAGGGCCATGAGAGGCGCACACGCTCATCTACTTCTCTTGCTAGAAGTGACCCAATGATACAAATTCCCGTAACTCCCCGCACTGCAGTCTCAGAGGTGACTTGCTCCTTCCAGGGAAACAGCACAGACTACACTGATAATTACTTAAGCTTCACCCAAACCCAGACGTAAAAGCTACTTCGAAAGTACACCACAAATAAATGCATCTTCTATGAAAATGACCCAGAATGATTAGGCAAGACAGCAACAAGGCTGAAGCTGCGTTTGAAAAGTCACCCAGCAGTGATTTCCACAGGCTGNCATAAAATTCATTTTTCTGGGCATGGGCAGACGACATATGATAAACTCCAAAACAAAAAATCACTCCAAGACACTGCCAAAACAAAACACAAGGGAAAACGCACCAAATCACCTCAACGCTTTTATTCTACATCGCTATCTACTGGCCTTGTCTATGTCCTGATATGTGTTTGGGTCTCACTGAGGAAGAGGAAAGTGTGAAAAAAGAAAATCATAGATGAAGGTCCACTGGCAGATATTGTGGGCACACGGATACAGGTGACAGTCCACCTGCACAAATGTTGGTCTGTACGTAATTCAATTCAGGGCCAGGGCAGAAAGCAACATTTAAAACCACTGCTCAACAAAATCCACCCTTCCTCAATTTTCCCTGAACACGGTATGCAGAGACCTTTGCAGAGGGCTTTCAACAGAAATTCCCACCTCAGCTGATGACCCAGCTTCTATATTTGTAAGCCACTTCTCACAGCAAGCTTGTCTTCTCCAAAAAATGAGTTGTTGGGCTCATAACCACTCCCAAGAGAGCAATCCCTCGGGAATCACTGGCTTAGGAAGGCACTTGGGTAAAGCCGCTGCCAAAGTGCAACATAATTAACTAGCTAAAGGTATATAAACCAGTTGGAGAAATCACAGCTGGTGAAAATGCCACCAAAAATAGCAAAAAGGTTTGTAGGAAGAGGTTGTGCCTGCATTTAGATCCTTAAATACAATAGAACAGACAAGATTTGAGGCACTCAAAGCAAATGTTTCCCTAG
This sequence comes from Baryphthengus martii, assembly GCA_013396935.1. NCBI lineage: Eukaryota > Metazoa > Chordata > Aves > Coraciiformes > Momotidae > Baryphthengus > Baryphthengus martii. The sequence goes on along the minus strand of VWZK01017421.1, from coordinate 8,948 downwards.
TTACAGTGCTCGTTCTTTGCCGTTGTCACTTGTCCCTGTTTCGGACAGTAGTTGCTGTACAAGACACTGAAAAGCCTCCAAAAGAATGGGTGAGTACCCCAGTCACTCTGCCAGTTACACCTTGACATGGAAGTAATAGAAAGATAATAGTATGGCACAATCTTGCAGAGAAATCGAGGTGGATTTAAATGTGTCTTACTTTTTCTCATTGCCTCAGGCCTTCAAAAATGAAGGTATCTTGGAACTTGAGGAACTAAAGAAAAATTTACAAGTAGAGACAGTGAAAACTAGAGTTTGTAATTGTAAAGTAATAACTAAAAGTTTGGCTACTTGGAAGTGTGAATGGCAGTAACTTACTCAACAGTTACTGTATTTATGCAATACTGAGTTTAAGGGGAAATTTTTCCTTGAGTTAGTCCTGTCTTTACAATCCATGATTATTGATCATTTTAACACATTTTGTTGCTCCCCTCCCAGCAGAGGCTGATGTGACAATTGGTCTGGGAAAAACAGAACATCAGTTGCCTATGGAGGTCTCTGTAAAGTTTACCACCACTTAACACCTCTGAGGAAATTTTGTTGATAAGTAAAGGGCTGCCAGACAGGATACACTAAGAAAAATACTAAGAAAGAGTAAGTCAACAATGGCAAATTCAGCAGTGAGCAGACTAACAAGGTAAATCAGCCTGAAAAGGCAAGTGAGGCTGAAGTCAGAGATTTGACACTGCAGATCAGGAGATCAATTACACTGAAACAGGGCCAAACATGGTAAGTTAGAAAGTAAAAGAGAGAAATAAATTTTTTATCTTGCTCTAGTGAAAAAAAAAAAAAGGCAGATATATACAATCAGATTACTCATGACTTGTTCCATTTATTATTAAACTTACTCATGTTCCATTTATTATTAAACTCAAGCAACATTGACTTCACATGCCAGTTTATAACCCCAGCCAGACAGCAGATCTTTTATTAGCTGTGACACTTACGAGCAAAGTGACGTAAAAAAAAAACCTGTAACGTGCTGGGTTTTGAAATAAGTAATGACTAACTTGGGGAGCCACCCAGAGTGCACCTCTACACACACAGCTTATCTGCTTCATAGTTACACTGCTGATGCTTCACGTGAGACACCCTGGGTCTGGCAGTCAGGTAAGCAAAGCTCTGCTCCCACACAGGTTAATTACAAAAGCACAGTGTCCATGAGAAGCAGAGCCACCCCACTGTGTGATTTTTAGCTCTATGACCTGGTGCTAAAAAAGCCCTCAGTCCTGCTGGCAGTGAATCCTAGTCTTGGCAGAGATCTAATCCAAATACAATGCTTTCAAAAGAAAGCCAACTCAGCTAAAATCAAGTCAGAGGACAGGACAGTTTGTCATTTTGTGCATCGTTATGTCCTAAACAGATCTGAACAAATCCTCCCAGAAACACTGGGGAGCTTGGACCTGTTGCTCCATCCAAGGTGATCAAGTGAAGGAAGGGGAGATAGAAAACATGTGTTTCTCCTTTGGGCCCAGACACCAGGCCACACCTTCTGTGTCACAGAGAGGGACAAGAAGAAGAGATATCCTTCAAACTCCTTGTTCTACTCCTAGAGTCTATCCTTCCAGCCTATCCTTCCTTGATTTTCTTAGGAACTTAGAAAGCCAGCTGCCTGCCTCAGCAGCAGAAATGAGGAACCTCCAGCGAGCTGCACAGGTCATGCAACCCTTTTATTTGTGACTCTACTCCATCAAACTGTAGTGTGGGAAGTAGCCACAGTTGCATTTCCCAAATGGCACAGTCCACCGGCATGGGACGTAATTACATTACCATGGAAAAAAGATCAGAGGCTTAAAGTTTCTCCTTTGCCATGAGGGGAAAAAATGTGTTTTGTAAATCCATTCAGATTTGTATACCTTAAGAATTAACAAACCCTGATGAAACTGAGTTCCATGATGCAACCTGATCCATGGTGCAACAAAACCTGCAACAGGATTTAGTTTACGTTCAGTTTACCTACCACCCCATTTATCCTCATAATAAGGCTTGTGGAGTTACAACATGTTGAAAATAAGATGAAAGGTACATGTAGCAGTTAGCTTCAGTTCAGTTCAGGTTACCTTGAGTCACCAAACACTGTAATCACCTTTCTATGGTTTTTTTTTTCTCTCCTTCCACCACTCATTTTCCATCTGTTACATATTCTTTCTCCCCCATGAGCCACTGCAAGGCCTCCTCACCTCAGCTCCCCTTCTGCAGCTGTGCAGCTCATTATTTCCACCTCAGCACCAAGCCTGAGCAACACACTATTGAATTATCTAGAAGGTTTTCAGGGCATTCTTCCCAATACATGAAGGTCATTTCAAACTCTAATCATATCCTGTAATGTTCTGTCTCTCAATGCCAGCCTGATGTCATCTACAAAGTTGAAAAGGACACACTGTACTCCAACATTTAGATCTTAAATTAAGCTCCTAGGTAGTGCCAAAGCTGCTCATTTCCCCACACCACTTCTTTTCTCCCATATCTCCCCTGTTGTACCCTCACATCCTTCATGGAGTAGCTTGTGCTCAGCCACTACTGATAACCAACAAGCAGAAACCCTTGCTCTCTTCCATAGGAGACGACAGCACCCTGCAAAGCTGCTCGTGGGGGCAAGCAACTCCTCTCACCATTGCAGACACATCCCTCCCCAGCTACACACGCACCATCCCACCTCACCTTCTGCTCAGTCTTCCTGTCACCACTCACCCTACGGGCATCGAATCTCTTCCCAAAGTAACACTGCCCACACTCACTGTCTAGTTTAAAGCTGCCCCTTGCACGGCTCAACACTGCTCTGTGAACTTCTGCTGTGCCTCTGAGCAGCTGCCCTTTCTCACTAAATGAGAGTCTCACAGAAGACAGCCAAGCAGGTGGTATTTGCCTATCAAAACCAGAGGAAACACAGTTACTACTCCAAAAATATACAACAACAAAAACCAAAATGCAGAGAAGTCCTTCTAATTTTTAACTAAACAAGGGGAAGTGGAAGGGGGACAAAACACTGGAGCGAAGTAGTAGTAGGGAAGTCAGGTCTCTTTCTAGGGTAATAGGGACCTGGGGGTCTTGGTGGACAGCAGGCTCGACATGAGTAAGCAGTGCACTGCAACGGCAAGGAAGGCCAGCAGAATGCTGGGTTGCATCAACAGGGGCATCAGCAGCAGAGACAAGGAAGTCACTGTGCCGCTCTACTTGGCGCTGGTCAGGCCTCACCTCGAGTGCTGCATTCAAGTTTTGGTCTCTGTGATGCAAAAAAGGTTGTGGACAGGCTGAAGAGGGTCCAGAGAAGGGCCATGAGGATGATCAGGGGACTGGAAGACCTGCATATGAAGGCCATAGGTTGAGAAATCTGAGCTTGCTCAGCCTTGAGAAGAGAAGGCTTAGGGGAGACCTTATAACCATGTATCAGTCCTTGAAGGGTGGCTACCAAGAGGAAGGAGACTCCCTTTTTACAAGGAGTCACATGGAGAAAACTAGGGGGAATGGCTGCAAGCTGCTCCAGGGGAGATTCCGGTTGGAGTCCAGAAGAAAATTCTTTACAATGAGAACAATTAAACATTGGAAGTGTCTCCCAAGATAAGTGATGGACTCTTCTACACTGGGCAGTTTTAAGACTCAACTTGACAGGGTGCTGGGCCATCTCATTTAAACCACCTTTTTTTTTTTTTTTTTAACTTAAAAGGTTGGACGAGATTATCCTTGAGGTCCCTTCCAACCTGGCATTCTATGATTCCATGAACTATGAGGAGGGCAAAATTCACAGCCATGAGGTGGGGACCACACTGAAACCAGGAGATGATACAACATTGAGCTTTGGCCCCTCCACTGTGAGGCTGTCTGATGCTGATCCAGCTGCTGGTGGGGATGGAGAAGACAGTAGCAGACATTGTGAGGAGTAGCTGAGGAGATGAGGGCAACAGTTTGCTGAAATATATGCCAATTTGAGTTAAGAAACTCATACGAGCCATAGCAAAAGAGAAACTAAAATATTAGAGGATTTTCTTTTTCTAGTAAATGACACAATTTGTCTTTCCGAAGGTTTTAACTTCAAATTTTAGCAGCAAAAATCCTTTTATAAAAAAAAATTAATTCCAATCCTCAGATTTTAATACAAGCTTCCCATTTTCTAAAATATGCTCATAATACATAAGCAGGTAGTAAGTAACCCTCCCTCTCAAACTAAAATACTGCACTTCCAAACATTTACCTTTATATTGTAGTCATAATTGGTCTTTTTTATATCATTTCGGTAAATAAAAGAGAGAAAAGCATTTTAGACATAGTCCTTTATCACCTTTTTTCTATATTATTAGCTATCTTTCTGTGACCCAAGATCTCCCTTATCAGCACGTTATTGATATAAAGTAATACATCATTACAATGTTTGAGGGATCAAAATGCTTTCTCATCAAAGTGCCTGAAAATCAATATATGATACTGTGCTTAATTCCTTCGTGGATGGAGCCTACTCAGATGAGGTTCTTGAGAACTCCTCTGATATTGAGTGGTGGCTGCAATCTTACCTGCTCTGAAATCCTGTTTGCAGAGATGGACAAAGTAAAACTGAACCCTGAGCTAGAACTTCTAGCCTATGAGCAGAACTTAGAAAGTCTGAAGGCTCTGGGAGAATACTTATCAATAAGGCAGTGAATTGCCAGGCTGGATTTTACTTAAACCTATTTTATCTAAGTTGATTCATGTAGATTTAGGCTTATCACTGGAGCAGGAAGGGTACAAACAAACAAATGATTAAAACAAAATAAACCAAAACAAAATTAAGTACAGCCAAACTACAACAAGCTTAGTTCTAGGTTGGTAGCCTAATACTACAAAAAAATCTTAAACAATAAATAGACATTGTCAAAGTACTAGTGAAATTTCAGGTCCACCAGATAAATGAAAAGACCTGTGGAATTATTAGCCAAACACTTAACAAGTGCAACAATGTTAGGGAAAGCAAGGCATTTTACCAAAAAATCACTCCAGTTGCTTCGTTCAAACTTAGTATCGCTTGTTATTGTTGTGTTCTAATTTATTCCAACCAGAACTTCAGCAGAAGTAAAATCACACTTATTTTCTGTTGTTACTACAGTATATTCCATTCCCAGGTTTCAGTTATGAATACAACTTCTGGGTGTCAGTGCTAATAGTCCAAGTACACCCTTACATCTAAAAGTGATCAGATGGTCTGTACATGAGTGGGCAAAAGAAGATGGAAACATACTCAAGATTAGGATGGAAGGGGCTAATGTTTAAAAATCAGGACATAGGAAAGGGAATTCTTAAAGTTCTATGACTTAAGATTATTTAGAAAAATGTGAAAGTGAGGGATATCGAGATGAAACTAAGAAACTGATGGTATTTTCCTGATTCATGACCAAGCAATTCCTCCAACAGAAAGATTCTGAAAAGCTTTAATGAGTAATAGCAAGAAGAAGGAGAAAGCTGGGAGGTATAATGTGAGTGTAGGCAATTGATAAAGATAATCCCAGTGGTGGGATAAAAAGAGCGATAGCTACATTATTGTTATTTATTTTTTAATCTTTGGCATTAAGGAGAGTCCAATATATCTAGTAAGAATTTTTTTCCTAGGCTTCATTTGCATGATTATTGACTCAAAATAAAGAACACGAAAGAAAGCAAAAGAATTAACTAGATCAATTATGCATTAGATTCAAACTAGCTTCTATTAGTATTTCTGCTAAGCAGGATATTCATTAGCCTTTGAAAGTAGCATAAAATCAGTCAACGAGCAATACAAAACAGCAAATATGTTTTGGTATGTAGAAGAAGCTCTCTGCTGCTAAAATGTCAAGATTTGGTTTATTATAGCAATTGCCATTTTATTTGGAAGTGCTATGTTCTGCGACAAATACGGAGCTGAAGCACTGTAACAGTTTTACTAAACTAGACACATACATCATTTTTACTTACTTCTCAGCAACAGAAATGGTCATAAACGCTCTTGACTCTGTGTGCACTGGCAGTCTTCTATGATCAAGTAAAGAACCAAGACAGCTACAAAAAAAACAAAATCCAGGAACATGAGTTAGAGGTTAAGACACTCACTACCCACAACTTTTTACAGCAGTTACAGTTAAATTATCAGAGCAAAGTTTTAGATCTCATGGTAAATTCAGAAAGAGAGACAGAAATAGCCTTTTCAAGGGACGACAGATCAGATCTTCCTAACCAGGCTGAGCCATGCAAATACTGCAAAATGCAGTCACCACTATGATCAGCAAAAAATGACAGAACAATACATTTTTTCAGCACATTGTGAGTATGTATTTGAGTAGCATTCCAGGCTGAGGAAGTTGAGGTAGTTCAGCCTGGAGAAGGCTCCAGGGAGACCTAACAGTGACCTTCCAGTAGCTGAAGGGGGCCTACAGGAAAGCTGGGGAAGGACTGTTTACAAGTGCCTGTAGTGACAGGACAAGGGGCAATGGTTTTAAAACAGAGAAGGGTAGATTTAGACTGGACATTAGGAAGAAGTTCTTTACTATGAGGGTGGTGAAACACAGGAACAGGTTGCCCAAGGTGGTGGCGGAGACCCCATCCCTGGAGACATTCAAGGTCAGGCTCGATGGGGCTCTGAGCAACCTGATCTAATTGAGGAAGTCCCTGCCCACTGCAGCGGAGTGGGACCAGATGACCTTTAGAGGTCCCTTCCAACCCAAGGGATTCTATGATTCTATAATTTGCAAAGTAGTATGACTTCCAAACTAATTTGTCTTGGACAGTCTCCGAAACCAGAATGCTCCAAACAGTTGAACCTCACACTTAGGACTGATGGAGGACAGTACAGCTAAATTTTTACTTTCCTGCCAGGCTAGCCCTGAGAAGATGGATGAAATTTGCTCTTTCTGAATGGCACAGCTCTGGGGAACCAAGCATTCAATCTCATGTTGTGCAGGTATTTTGCCTTGTCAGCTATGCTTTTAAGTTATATTTTATATGAATGTCTGCATGTGTGTCCTTAAAAAATGAAACAATTAATTACAAATTTATGCTAGGTAACAGCTAGCATAAATTCACTTAAGCAGGCCAATTTTGGCAACTTAAACCTTTTCCAGTTTTTTATATGGCACAAATGCAAGATCTTTGTATGTTAACCACTTTCTAGAATACCATTTAGCCTACAGCATTCCAAATAAAAAAAAAATAATTTTTCCTGGCAGAAGTTACCCATTCTAACTCCACATTTCTCTGGTAAAACTTATGGAAACTGTAAGATTACTCTTAGCTCAGTCACCACTATAAAAATATCATCAAAGTTATATGCCTTGGGTCCTTTTTCTACACACAGAATTTTCTATATAACAGATCCTTACATTTCCCTCTTTTCCTGCCTTAAGTGTTCCCATATATGTAGTTGCATTACTATTTTTTCATTAATTTAATTAATGTTACCTAATACTGAAAAAATTACACTTATTCCATCTCTTATACAGAAGAATCATTTCCCTCAACAAGAACAAAAATTCATTTAGTTACAATACAAAGAATATTTACCTGTTCCTCCTGACAAAGAGAATTGGCTAGATGATTTATCTACCAAGTCCACAGTTTCTCATTCAGCTAAACAAGGGAGAACAATCCTTAAAGCCCTAGCCCTAGCAAAGCTGGACAAATGTTCCTTACCTGGGCACCAATTCTACTCATTCAGTGACACAAATTCAGAACCATAGAACTTTGAAGAAGCTCTGGGGGAAAAGAAAAAATAAAAACACATCAAAAATAAAGCCCACAAAATATTCCAAAGAACTAAGTTTTAAACAATATTACTTAGAAATATTAATTATTGACTATAAAAGTCAAAATAATGTAATAAACATATTTCATGGAAAAAATATAGAAATAGTTCATTATAAAGAAAGTAGGAAAAAAACCCAGCCTGAACATAGGATTTATTTTAAGATGGTAATAAACAGCTGTGGGTGGCCAGCCAGCTGAGATTAAACCTTTCCCATGTATCAGTGAAGTGAAGGTGCAAGGAAAACAATCTTTTGTTACCTGCAGGTGGAAACCTCAGTAAGAGCACAAGTTCACTGCCAGAAGAACACTGCTTCAGGGCAAAGCACATCTCTTATTCTCTAATCACTATTTAAAAGTTGAATTATTACGAATAAAATTAGGGCAAATGTGGTAAGTGGATGTATATAATTTATCATCCTCCTCCTAGGTGGAAAACTTGCAATGTTTTAATTGTTCTTAGAACATGTTGTCATCGCCTGTTCTGCTGCCTCTACTCCACGCCCACCGGACTGATAAAACATCTTAGAAGCAACTGAGAGAGTTTCACAATACTGAGGACCACCTAATGTCATTATTTATTTTAAAGACTGAATTAATCCTGAAGAAAGACACTGTCATAACATTTCAAGGACAAAGTCACTTTTCACGACCTCCTGCCAACTGATCTCAACAAGGGTTGGAATAGGATTTCAAAGATTCACAGGAAAACTTTGTGCCCATCTTCCAGCTCAGGGAGCTGGGCACTCTGAGAACTACTGGTCTTACTCCTCAAGACTGAGGTACAGAAGGCATTCGGTACCTCAGCTTTACCCTCATCCTTGGTCACTGTCTTTCCTCCCACATCCAGTAGAGGATGGAGATTCTCCTTAGTCTTACTTTTGCCGTTAAGGTATTTCTAAAAACATCTGTACATTTGTTACTGTCTTTTATGGCAGCAGCCAGATTAAGTTCTAGTTGGGCTTTGGTCTTCCTAACTTTCTCCCTGCAGAGCCTCATGGAATCTCTGTGGTCTTCTTGAGTTGCTTGCCCCTTTTTCCGTAGGTCATAGATCTCCCTTTTCTTCCTGATGAGTTCCAGCCAAAGCTCTCTGTTCAGGCAGGCCAGTCTTCCCCACCGGTTCAGAGAGGACCAAATCAATGCGTGTTTTTATGGTAACCGATAGGATTTTG
>VWZK01017420.1:0-80843 GCA_013396935.1 Baryphthengus martii | reverse complement strand
TGATATGCCATATTTTCCCATTGTTCTTTCCTCATTGAAACAGCCTGAAAACATAAATATCCTCTTTATTTTCTTTAATTACATGCAAGACCTTTGCACTAGCTTCTTAAGTGAGCTTCAGCTCTCATCATTTCCTTGTTCATCCTACAGTCTTCCTGGATAAGGTGGTATCTGCTCTATTTTTCTCTTCTATAAGATGAAATAGAAATGGAGGAAGAAATACTGGGGAGTAACGTGTCTTGTTAACTAACACATCTGAGTGTTACAGGAGTATTTCAAGGATCAAATTAGCTGTTAAAAAATATCTACTTATACTAGCATGCAGACAGCTATTTGACCTGCATTTGTAAATTCAAAGAAAAACTAGTCTATACCCTTAATTACAGTCCCTGTCCCAGCAGTGGGGACAAAAATGAACAGATGCAAGATATTTGCCTTAATAAGGTAGCATGTAGTTGTTCCTGTTGATAAGAGATAAATGAGATGGATCAATGCCAAGAGGAAGGTGCTAAACCAGATCACATAGGCCAGCATGGCATGAGAGTTATAGCCAGTAACTGGCTATAAGATCAAAATTAAAAAATAAGCATTAAGTTTACACAGAATGTAATGGGTTCACTACCATGTTAGTGAAGTATAGTTTTTTGTAATTTATTTATAGCCAGTATAAATGTTAATACTGTGGCATAGTCAAATTTCTTTTCAGAAACCTTTTGTACTGTGAGAAATATCTTATGGGAGATTGTTCCTCTTTTTCTAATGTTACTAGTTTATTTAAGGAGTAATCTGACAATTTTACTGTGCATTAAATTATTTATTTTTATTCTTAAAGTTGTTTTCATTCTTCAGCAACTCCTGTGTTTCAGATGTTTGAGCTGGAAAATAACTGTTGGAATTCGAAATGCTGAGGGTTTTATGAAGCATCTGTCTGACACAGCTGTACGCTCAACCTGTATTTGTTGCTGCTTGAATTTTAACTGATCTTGGACCAAATTAGTAGTCCATGCGGCTGTCACATATGTGCTTAATTCTGATCTCATCTTGATTTGTAAGATGTAGCATTAGCTGTAAGAACAGGAATTTCTCTTGATGCAATATTCTGTGCAGCATATAACTAGATGAGATGTTCCTTCTGATTCTTACACTAGGAATTGATAAAATTCATGGTTTGTATTATTTGTCCCAAAAGCAGCAGGTGATGAAAATACCAGCAGCAAAGAAATAATTTGCCTTTAAGATGTTATTTGATCTTATATCTCTTGCTAAGAAGACCGAAACAGCTCTTGGACACTTTATCTTGATTCTGTTTCTAAGAAATGAAAAGTAATATGATTATGCTTCTTTATGATGATACCCCTATGTGCATTAAGAGTCAGAAGAAAAAAGGAGCCAAGTATTGATTTTTTTTTTCCAACCATCCTCCTCTACCCCAGTAGCTTTACCCCAACAATTGACAGGAAAGATGAAGGTAGAGTTGTAGCATGATGTGATATTCAACAGAAAATTTCTGACCTTACACTCTACTTCCAGTCAAACTTTGAACTCTCATTGAAGGAAATGTCAAAAAATGACAAAAAGTGGTTTCTGTTTTTTTTATCTTTGTGATAAATTGGCCATGTGAAAGGGAATAACCAAGTGAATTAATTATGACCTCATCCATTAAAGACAGAGCAGTGTTGAACACATTATTTCATCAGGTTAGATATTTTGTGCGAATTCTTGATGTTTATTTTAATAGAAGGAGTATGAGTTTTACTTTAATGACAGAGGCGCCTGAGACACTGTTAAAAAGAAAAAGATAATTCTGGTAATTCAGTTTGTGGAGCGTATGACCAGTCCTTTAAAACCCCATGACAGGCGGTCATCTGGTGTAGCCACGGCAGCCAGTAAAAATTTTAGACAGATTCAGCTGCCTGTCACTGCGGTGGTACCTGCAGAGTGCTGCCTGCCCCTTGCTAGTAGTGTGCCTGTCCATTGCTGTGTGCAACTGTTCACCCGTAAGACTGCCACCAGCACTGAAACTGCAGGTGGGAATCGCAAAGGCACTACACCGTAAAGCCAGGGCTGCAGCCAGCGATAACATACAAAGGAAGATTTCAAACCAGGAACTGATTCAACTGTTTGGCATTTTCTTCCACGTTGTTTTATTACAAAAATGAAGGGAGCATAAAAACGTGCTTGAGCACAAATGCTGGCACATAATCACTTTATGAGCTCTGGTGAGCAGTTGAGTTAAGGGTTTTCAATCTGATGTGAGTGTCCAGAAATGCTGTTTGCAGAAGGGTGATGGGCCATGAAGAGGTTACATCGTGGCATTGCAGAGACTCTAGCAGGAGTGAGCTGGAAGTGTTGTGTCACAGAGGCAACACCTAGGAATCTTCTACTGAGAGGTCTGCAGTTACTGCCTTTGCTGCATCATTTTTCATCGTCTTCTAAGTGACTGGAATTTTTTGTTTTGCATGAAGTTTGTTGCTTTTGTTTGTTTAATTCCAACTTCATTAAGACCACTCTAAGACAAGCAGTATTACGTTAAAAGGGGGGAGCATTTTGAGAAATGAGTTATTTCTCAAAATTGTACATTGTTATAGTGGTATACATGAAGCACGCTGGAGAAGCTTTGGAAAAGAGTAAGTGCACCTAACATAGGATCTATGCTTTTGTTGAGGAAACAAAATACCGCCCTGCCCCAAACAAACAAACAAAATCCATCAAAAAGGGATGTCGTTATTGCATTTTTGAGACTTCTATCAGTAGTTCTGTAAGACTCATTTTAAAAACCAAGTGCTGTAAAAGTCCAGGAAAATGCGAGCCTCAGCTGCTTCTAGTAATGAAGCACCTAATTTTCTATAGAGAAACATTGTCTTACAATGGGAGTTGCTACTGATTTCTTCTGGTTTAATTGTGAAGTCCTGTAGGTTGTTCATGTCTCTTTCTCTGGCCACCTTTTAGTGGATGGATTTGTTTCGTTGGAAATGACTGGTAGATGTGTCCTAATGAGTAAGCTTGGTAATGAGAGATGTTTGTTTGAAGACCTGACAGCAGAGGTAGCATGGTTGACAAGGCTGTACGCTGCTGCCTTAAACATTCAAGTGTGTTCCTTTCTAAGTTACCAGGATATAATCATATTCACTGTGCTCTTCAGCACTGGCAACATATTCCTTCCTCTTGGGCTCATTGACAACTGCATATTCTGTCTGATTACTGCTGTTAGTCACAGAGGCTTCATGCTTTATGTCATGGCTGACAGTGGAGTACCAGAGTTCGCTGGAATTAATAGAATCTTTTTTGGCAAAAGGCTCCTGAATAGGAGGAGGAGAGAGAGAGAGGTAAGCTTCAACATGATGATAGTCTGAAGAAGTTTGCAAAACAAACAAATCTGGTATAGCCTGTGCGCTCATGCAGTGGTGTTGACCAATATACAGTTACAGTGCTGAGAAGGGTTTGTAAATCTGCAGTACCCTAATGTACAGGCTGTAGGTGGACACTGGGAGCACCCAACAACATGTGCACATCAACTGTGTGGGTGGAGGTAGAGGCCTGACCCTTGTCCTGAGGTTGGCACTGCTTAGTGGTAGGTTACGTGATAAAAAGCTCATTACCACACACACATGCAAAGGAGCACAGCAGCGCAATTGCAGAGGGGGAGCCCAAATCATCCTCGGTCCGTGGTCCCCCCGGGCTGTCCTGGGAGAGACATCATCCTGATGAGCCCTGGAATGACATCCACCCAGCAAGAGAAAAGAAGCAGATGGGGTGGAAGGGGAGCTACTAAGGGTATGAAACATACTATCGATGCATGTGACGGGGAAGCATCTGAGGTTTGCACAAGACTTAATATGGGATGTTTAGGGGAGAAACTAAAGACAGGGTGATTTTTCAGAGTAAAAAGCAGAGGAAAGTAGAGGAATAAAAGGAGGGCCAGGGGAGTCCCAGACAATTGCCAGAGACATTGTAGGGTCTGGGAGAGAACTAAGACCCCAGGTGTGTGAGTGCATGTGCGTGTGCAGGTGACAGTGTCCTGGAAGGTGCCCTGGCCTCACAGGAGATGCAGAGATGTCTAACCACTTCCCTGGCAGCCCAGTAATGCTCTTCTTGAAAACACAGAGGAGAAGGAAGAGCCATTAATGAAGGAGTGGATAAATGCTTTGCCAACTGTTCAGACCTGTCCTTCCTTTTGCCTCTTGAAAGTGTTTGCTAATGAGTTGTGGCTGATTGTTCATCTAAATAGCTAGCAGGATGACTCATTAAATGTGAAGAGACCGTGTGAACTGAGTAAGTACTTGAAGCAAGAAGTTAAACATTTGTTTGCCCTGATGCTCTTAGTTGGAACCCACTGGGTAACAAAGCCAGTGAGTAAGTACAGGCTTTTAGTGGTATCCTCTATTGTCTGCACTAGTAGTAGTATTTTAAGTGGGTGTTGCCGAGTTCATGCTGACAACTGTAGCTACCTTTCGTACTTTAAGTGGAATAGAGGTCTCTTCTCCACAGGTTAATATACCCAAAGGGTTCACTGTTATTATTAAAACTTACAAGTGAGGAAGAGTTGTTAGAACATAATTCCTGCAGAATCTGCCTTGGATTTCCCCAGTTTATATCAAATCAGCTTGTCTGTTTAGACTCTGCTTGGTGTGAAAGATGTCCTGACCCTGAGGACACTACTCACTGAAAAGAATTCCTGAGTTTTCATTTGAGGCTTTATAAAATTTTGAGATTTAGAAATTCTAGAAATTTTAAGGAGCAGAACAATCAGAGTGGATTTGCATAAGAAAAGGAATTCCCTACCTATTGGAAGGGACTTGACTGTCCTCCCCTAGTCACTATTGAGAAGAATTATGCATGCAGCAGCATTTGTCCTAATGAGCCTGTAAAATAAGTGTTTACCAGTGTAGACTCTTCATTTCATGATTGACTGGCTCCAAATTCACTGAGTGAAGTTCTTGTCCTTTCCAACATATAGGTCTACCCAAGATTTACCACATTTTCCAGAATCTTTCCAGTCTACAGGTTTTGAAAGGCTGTTACCATCAACCTTCTCTTATCAGTCAGGAGACTGAAGTGCAGAGGTGGAGTGATTTGTCCCACACACTGACGGTGCAGGAGGAGAGATCACGAAGACTCTTCAGATTTAATTTCAGTCTTTCCTTATTCACAGGCCAAGTTTAATAGCTGTAAGGGGTGTCTCTCCTATTGCACCAACAGCCCTCTCAGGATTGTCTTCAAACCACACTCTGGGGCTTTTACTTGGGACACCAAAAATTCTCAAAACTAGACAGCTACTTGGCAGGTTCCCCATTACAGTTCCACCCACTCCTCTTCCCCCACAGTCCACCCCCCGTTCACATGTATGAACGATGAGCTCATTTAATCACACCCTTTTCTGTCATCTTGCCCACTTCAAAATTTTCTGTGAAACACCCACATATCTACTAGGCACCAACTTTTGTTTTACTGATGTCATCTTTACAAAAACTCCCAAACAACCAGGTTGGGCTGTTAAATGGCAGCACTTTCTTCTGAGGTACACAGGACTTTTGGTGATCGTTCGTCATTGGTGACTCAAGAGGAAACCCTGCTTACCCTCTGCTGAAGTGAACTATTTACAAATACAAAGCAGAGGTAGAAAAACACAGGTACTCAGCTGCTGCTTTTTGGAGCCCAGAACAACAACAGAGACAAACAAGCACACAAAACTGTCAAGTGTATCAACTGAGAAGAAGCTGTTCCCCCACTCCTGCCTCCAGGATGAAGTTTGAGCAGAGCACATACTAAGTTATAGTTACTTCTTAAATTACCTTGGGCTGCAGTGCCAGAGCTCCTGGATCCTAACCCCAAAACAGGGAAGTAAGTTGGACTGCGCAATGTGTTTATCGTGCCAGTCTTTCCTTTGTCTCCTCCTTTCTGCAGTGCAACCATTTGATCCATTGTGGTTTACAAGAAACTAGCTGTTCAACCTGACAGTGCATGTGTTTTGATTGTGTTTTGTTTGTTTTCTTTTTCTTTGTTCCGGAGGCAGTGGGACATTAGAAAGGGATATCTTATTCAGTCCCAATAGATTTAGCCATTCTTTGAGCCATCCGCTGTTTTTTTACAATGGAAAGATTAACCAAAGCCTTTTAAACCTCCATGTATCAAATCTCCCTTTGTTTTTCAACTGATTACTTCTTTTATTATTAAAAGTGGTGGGCAATAGACCAGTTCAGAAGACACCATGCCGAAATTGGCCGTTATTGATGAAACTGTAGGCAAGAGAGGTTACGGTGGCTACTGGAAAGCTTAGGGGAGAAGGGAAGGAGGAGGAGGACAGAGAAGTACCCTGGCAGCCATAAGTTGCTCAACGGCTGTGGACACTCATCTAGGACATGATCACAAGGTTCCACCTCCTGAACTGTGTGATTTGGGCCAGGCAGCATCACACTCAGTCTCTGAAATTATGAATAAGTGCTGCAGTTTGTTTGGCCACTGGCTGCCTGAGAGTGGGGCTGTGCATCATCTATCTGCATGTATTTATTTTGTACGTAAGCTTAAAATCACGTTTTTTTTGGCATCTCAGGCAAATAGTCTGATTATGGGCTTTTGTCTTTCCTTTGGGAATGTGATGGACACCTTGTGTTTTGGAGACATAGATGTTTTAGACCTAACTGTCCCAGGGAGCAGCAGAATTGTTCACTTTTGGTCATTACCTTGGAGGCATTTGGTGAATAGCTGTATGTCTGTGCTGAGGAAAGAAGAAAAAAACATGTGTGATGGTCATTCTTTGGTACAGCGACAGAACACAAGGACTTTCTGCAGCACAAGATTTATTCAGATACAAACTGCGCACAGGCTGTGCAAAAGCATAAGCTAGAGTGGCGTTCGTTGTGGGAAGGGTTGACCCTCTGAGGACTAAATAAAACTGATGGTTTTTCAAGATTCATCTTTTCTCTAATCTAACATACACTTACGTCACGCAGCACTACACATTGGCCTTAAAACTGAGATGTGGCTGGGGATTGCGGTTTCTTTTTTTTTTCTTTGTCTCCTTGTCTCATAAGTATCTAAATGGCAGAGGCTTGTTGTTTGCATCATCCTTTCTCTCCGCTTTATTTTTATCTGCCTAACTGGTTCTTGCTATGAGGTTAACTAAACTAGTGGTTACTGCTGTAAAATTTCAGAGCTGAGCTTTCACTTTTGCTTAAGGTAACGGGTTTTTTAAGCACAATCGTTTTGCAACCTGATTGAAGGAAAGGGGTCAGTCTCTCAATACTGCATTAAAGCTGCCATCTTAGATAACTTGCAGTGTTTTCAAACATTACTGTGCTACCTTGTCATGGCCGTGAAATTGCTGATGTACACAACTAACAAGAAGCTCTTCTCTACGCAAATACTGCAATTTGTGAAGGTGGTAAAAGTGTTGCACCATCCCTGCGTGAATGGCTTTACGCACTGATGGAAAGCATAATGGTCTGAATTGAAACCAAGACCTCATGATTCACGTGAACACATGTGATCCTAGCTACTATATGAGTCTTTTCTATTTGCATAGTTAATATCCTGAAACGAAATTATTTAAGTAGGAGAATACCTCATACTGGCATTTGTTTAGAAAAAGTCCTAAACCGTGCTTGTATATGGGGAGGAGTCTGGTGTGTGACCCAATACAGGGTGTGCGGTGCTGCCAGCCCCCTTCCTCCTGCAGCCCTCCACCTTGTTTACAGGGGATAAAGCAGAGGTGTAGTGTAGCAGAGGTGCCCCATGGAGAGGGAGCGGGTATGCACCTGCTGAAGTTTTGGTGCTTGCAAGCCTGCAGACCCAGCTGTGATGTACAAAGGCTGAATTTGCCATCACAGGAGGTAGCTGTGAGGCAGTGGCTGAGGCACGCATGGTTTAGGAGGCTGGGGGGGGGGATGGCTGCCACCTCCAGAAATTAAAAAAAAAACAAACGAGGAGGCCACAAATAATTCAGCACCATGAGGTAGCAAGCAAGCAAGTACCCCTCCCACGCTGGATGGAAAGAGGTTTCCCCTGTCTGGGATGCAAAATGCCCCACTATGGCTACTGCCCACAGCCATGCCTGTACTCTCTAGCTGCCTCCTCACCTATGCTGGATGCTGATGGAGGGGTCCCCCACAGCTCTGCCCATGCCATGCCACACCACCCCTGGTTGCTCGAAGACCCTCTTTACTTACTTTCCTTGTCGGAGTATCTTTTTCTCCTGATGGGAATGCACACTTTCCACCTAGGTTACGGAAATAAGAGTGGATAGATTATGTCTGGTACTGGTTAGTCCTTGCTCCCCTTGACAACCTCTGGACACCTGTGGTCATGTAGGGAGATCCCTCCACTAACATTTTGGACACGTCACTTTATGCAGCTGCTTTGTCTCTTCTCTCCCAGCCTTTCCCGCCTTCTTTCCAGGGTGCAGCTCCAGGCAAGCACCAAGCTGTAAACAGGGAGCTGTAGGAGATGAGGCTACCCCAGGAGACGAGTGACACATATCGCAGGTCCATGGATGGAGGGAGAGCAGGGACAAACAAGTGGCTGATGGCAGGTTCTACAGTGTCATTTAGTCGTTTTTGTGAAGTACAGCCTCTGTCCTCACTAAGAAGCCTGGCAGTAGTTCAGCAAAGTTTGTGGTTCTGAGGAGCAACCCACAAAGATTTCTGGGCTTGTACATATTGAATACTTCCAGACAAGTGAGTGAGTGATCAGTGAAATATTGAGAAGAGATAGGAAAGAACCAGCCCCCGCCCCCTTTCAATTTATTCACATCTGAAGTGTCTCACTGAAAATTGAAAGGAAGAGAAACACAGCAATTTTGAAACACAAATATCAAACCCATGAGTACAGGGCAAGTGGACAGGCCAGTTCCTGACACATCTAGTCTCCAGCATATGAAATAATCTTTGGTGTTTCAATTAGAAGATAATATTTCCAGATTTAAGAACTGAAATGATTTGGCTAATGTAAGTTCTTCAATATTATGTCTCGGTTGCTGTTACCAAGCTTTTTGGTAATAAGAGCTAGTCTCACTGGTGATTGCGTTATTACTTACAGTTTACAATTTTGTGCTTGTAAAAACCCTGTGGAGTAATTTTTTAAAAATTCACAATGTGGTATCGATATGTATCTGTTAGATTTACATATATAATAAAAATGTACAAAGAGACTGTAAAGCTGCCAAGTCATATGAAGTCGGGAAATGCTCCCAAGTTGCCGGTGGAGGTGCATTATGAATCAGTCTCTAGTTGCTTATTTGTGTATGACTTTTCTTTCCCAGGGTGGGAGGTAATTAGGTAACATTATCTTTGTTGCTGTTGATACTTTCCTTGATAAGCATGCGCTCTTTAGATCTTATTTCTTTTATATACTACCAAAGTTTGACAATTTACATGAAATATTTTTTTTCTGCACGTGCCCCTAGTGTTCTTAGCAGAGTAGCAGAAAGATTTTCAAATATTAGTGAACTTCACAACCTTCTGTTTATTGAGAGAATGTAGATTGCTTTTATTACAGTGAGGTGCAAAGATAAAACTAACCCTGTCTCATTCCAGGTGGCCTACCTGGTTTTCTTTGAATTGTCTATAGTGTGTTTCCTATGCTGAGCATAAACTTCTCTAGCATAGTTGGACATGCCAGGGTAAATATTTCATGTTATGTGGTCCTAGAAGTCCTATGAGATACAGCTAATACAAAATATGTTGTATATCTTATGCATATTTATAATATACGTAATTCACACTAGGACTATATTGTAAGTTAGATATCATTAGTTTGATGTAAGTAATTTTGTTTTCTGATTATTTATTCAATTTTTTTTCTTGCTCATATTCAGTTGGCTTCTGATTGTTTAGTCCCTTGCTTGAATGGAAAGCCTGTTGGCCTTGGGTAGCTTTTCCCCTGGACTGTCAGAAAATAAATAGCACATGTTCCTGTAGCAAATTAGACCTATAAAATGCTGCACAACCCTTAGATAATTTTTTCTTTTTCAGTCAATAACATGTATTACTGTGGGAAAATATGTCTCATTGTCTGAGAACTAAAAGCATTTCTTAGCATCTGCATTCATGCTACAGACTTGCTGGCTCCTTTGAGGCAGGTCCTCAGCAGTTAGAGTAAGAGAGCTTGACTTGCCTGTGGTTGGAGGATTTTAGAAGGCGGTTGGCTCTTGTTGGGATTTTTGGAGGCAATTTTAAGTACAGCTTTATCAGTGAAAATGCTGGGAAATAGTTCTGGTCAGCAGTCTCAAAAGAGGGGAAGTGTGACCCAATTATTCAAATAAAAACAAGGGCAGAATTCATTTTCTTTGTTTCTGTAGTTTGGCTTTGCTGTCTGCGGAGCAGTTGTATGAGCTGTTGTACAGGCTCCAGAGGCTGTCATGCTCGGGAAGTGGTCAAGCCAAATACAGAAGTGCCACTAAAAATTAAGCTCTCCAAACAGAATGAAGTGGCAGACTTGGAGAGATATAGGAAGAAGAAAATAGGATCAAGAAATTAAATACAGAGGAGGCAGTGTCTATAGATAAATGGTGGGGTCTGGAACTGTTCAGCGCCCGATTGTGACATTTTTCTCCCAGCAGCTGCAGTACTAAGCCACCTGCTAGGAAGAGCTCGAGTTTGCGTTAGGTCTGCTTTGCACCCCTGACACTAAGGTTGCCTTCAGTCTGATTTTACTTCAGACTCATCTGCCAAAGGGCCAAGAGACAAGGTGATGGATGCGCTTTCTACCCTCAGAGGAGGACTTCGTCGACGGAGGTAGTGGGACACTGCTAGTGAGGCAACATGCACATCCACCGATCCACCTTTAATAAGGGGTGATACCAGACTTGCTTGCTTTCAGAAATATAATGTTCCTTTGATCCACTGTGGGACATGACAGCACTAGCCTTCAGGAAGAAGGACTTCAGTGGGGAGCTGCTGCAGCTGTTGTGTTTATCTAATTTGGTCTCCCTCAATAAGAGGTTACTGGTCCAGAAATAGCTGGATTCTCAAAAACAATTAATTCCTACCTGGTTCCTTAAACCCACCACCTCTGACACAAAACTGCCAAACCCTCAAAAACCCCCCTTTTGACCAAGGAGAAAAGTGCTATCCTTACTGGCTGCTTGACAAACAAAGCCCAATGCCCCGTAGCTTCTGTGTGTTGTAATTCTTGCTACCCCCGTAATTGCTCCTAGGTCCTCCTCCCTCTGACCCCATAAGCCACACCTCGTCGTACCCTACACATGGGCTGATTCACTTCAAGGTGATGAACTTGGCCTGTCAGTCTCACTGGACTGATAATTTAGAGTTATTTCCTTCAACTGATGGTCAGTTTTCCCAAGCCTTGTAGACACTTCCCCATCCACTGGTGTCCATCTACTTTGATTTTTTTTCCAGAGCTGGTTAAATCTACTCAGGAAAGATGCCGATAGCTGAGTAGTATGGCAGCATGAACCCAAATCCGTAGGAATCTAGGTTTATAACAATATAAGCTGTCAGTGCCGAACAAATTGCTTTGGGGAGGATTTTTGAAGGTGGGTGTGTGCCTAGCGTCTAAGACAAGAAACAAGGGTGCCTTGGGGAACCTCAACGTGATCGCTATGAATTTGATCCTGCAACAGTACTAAGCACCTTCAGGAATATAGGATTATGTTGGTGTGGATTGAGCTGACTACTATGAGATAAGTATAAACTTTTCTGTCATAACTCCAGCTTTTCCTGTAGCCTGGCTTTGAGCCTGCCCTGTGCTGTGGAGCAGAGGTGCTCCTTCCTAGCCAACCCTCATTCTCTGCTTCTCAACACTGGCTGGTGAGCTGGACCTCTGCAGCACTGTAACTTTGCAAGGATGCTGAGTCATTGTACAGGAATGACAGTTTCTCTTAAAAAAAAAACCAAACAAAAAAACCCCAGCCAAAACACAAGAAACCAAAACCCTCATCGTTTCTCCATCCCTATGAACTTCTGCAAGGTCTATGATTTTTTCAGAAAGAACCAGCTCTACTAGCAATCAGGCGGCTATGACTGAGGAGTGACGTACTACAAAAAAACTCACGGTGAGTTATCACTTCTAATCGATGGGAGCTGGAGCAAGATGGGTTGCAGTTGCTCTCTATCCTGCAAGGACAGCTAGTTAACGCTTTACCCGTGTTACCTCTCCTGGCAGTGGGTTGTTAGAGAAGAGTTTTTGACCGTGAGGCAAACAGGATGTGGAGCTGCATGAACACAGGCTGTGACACAGCACCATGCCAGTGTCACCTTTTATAGCAGTGGACCTTCCTCCCCTCTGATGGGGGGATATGGGCTTCATGGACCCATCCACAGCTAGCATGAAAAATCTGCCTTATGAAAACCTTGCTCACAGTGTACCTATTCCTAAAAAGCAGTTAAGAATGTTTTAAAAAGCAGCAGAAATACTACCTAGAAGTGTGACACAGACACTTAAAGCAATGGGGATTCAGCAAGCATGGGAGTTAAGAGCCTGGTGCTGAAACCCTGTAGGCAAGTAAGCTCTTTGCTGCTCCTTACTGCTACCGGTTAGGATGCAGGAGCTTCCCATGGATTTGTTTTTGTCCTCGATTCAAATTGCTCTGAGAACAAGACTTAATGCTTTGGGGACTTTTGCCTTTTTCCTCAAGGACAGGTAAAGTGGTCATGCCTGCTATATCTGGCCACAGTCTTGCGGGGAGGTGAGGGGGACACTCTCTTCAGAAACAACCAAAACATTTAATTTTGGCAACCTAGTGCCTCATTTGAGTTCTCTAAGAGCAAGTAAGCAGTCAGGGCACAGTACTCAGGAGCTGCACAACTTTTTCTTTGATCTGTCAAGAAGATAACAGGAAAGAGAGGGAATTTCCTCCCTGTGAGCCTTCAAGGAAATAATCTGTCCGCACAATAAGTTTTTAGTTGTTTCTTCTAGGAGAGGTGTTACCAGAGAGTCCTGATAACAACCCTTGGAAGTACAAAGGCACAGACCTAGAGCTGGGACAGTATTTAGCAGAAGCAAGGCTATGACACAAATACCTGGCAAAGCAAGGGCCAGAGAGAGACTGGATACTTGGGTGGGAGAGCTGTCAGCACATGCTTCACTGAAGCAGTGGTGTTTTCTCCAGGTGTCTTTTCCTCTGCCTATGGCTAGCCAGGCTAAGCAAAACACCGCTGCGTACCACAACACAGCAAGGTTGGAGGGTGAGAGACACACAGGCAGCTGTGGCACTATGGGATGGTCTCCCAGCCCAGTTGGGCCAGCCCCAGACACCTCACGTAGCACTGCCAGCTGTGGTGCTGGCTCTTACCTGGTTGTGTCTGGGGATCTGCCTCTCACCTTCTTCACTTCCATGATATTTTGGCACATGGGGTTAGGCACCCTCCTCGAAAATTCCAGGTTGCTGTAAGATAGTACATGAGTTGCAGCCTTCCCAGAGCAAACCTTCTGTTTGACATAGTGAAAGAAGTCATTGCTTGAACCAGTCAGGGTTTTTTGGGGGATTCATTACCAGTACTTAAAAATTTTCAACCATATGACTTCGTTTCTCTGTTTTGTAACATCCTGCTTCAAGTGCCCAAAATTTCCTGCGTGTCTTGTTTGGCTGAGATAAACTCAGAAATATTCAAGTGCCTAGATAACAAAAAAAAAAAAATCTAGCTAAAAGGGAAATTTCTTATATAATTTTCCCCTTTTTTATGGATGATGTTAAAGAGTGCTCTACTGAACAGTGGTGAATCCCACTGGAAACCCTCACTCCAGGGAGGGCAGTGATGGCAGCCCAGCCAGTGCCCAGCGGTACTCAGGGTGCCTGCACTGAGCATCTCTGCTGCAGACAGTGCTGAAGGCAACCTACTTGTCCTGGGTGGCTCCTGCTGACCATCCTTCTCCGTCTTCACAGCTCCTTAGGACACAATCTATTCCTAACCACTGTTGTACATAACTATAGTATACTGATATATCTTATGCATAGTATTTAAATATAGAATCATAGAATTGTCAGGATTGGAAGGGACCTTGAAGATCATCTAGTTCCAACCCCTCTGCCACGGACAGGGATGCCTCCCACTAGATCAGGTTGCTCAGAGCCCCTTCTAACCTGGCCTTAGAAACTTCCAGGGATGGGGCTTCCACCACCTCTCTGGGCAACCTGTTCCAGTGTCTCACCACCCTCATGGGGAAGAACTTCTTCCTAATGTCCAATCTAAATCTACCCTCCCCTAGTTTGGATCCATTCCCCCTAGTCCAATCACTACCTGACATCCTCAAAAAATCCCTTCCCAGCTTTCTTGTAGGCCCCCTTCAGATCCTGGAAGGCCACAATAAGGTCTCCTCACAGCCTTCTCTTCATATATTGTATGATTTATTTCTCTATAGTGTATACAGAAGATTATCTTTATGAGACATGGTGAAATAGATAAAAGTGGACAACGTGAACTTCTAAGTGTAGTGTTTCTGCCTGGAAATCTGGAGCAAATGACAAGTACTCTCTGTTCTTTATGGTCACAGAGTCACAGTCGCAGAAGGGTAGGGATTGGAAGGGACCTCTGGAGATCATCTACTCCAACCCCTCTGCCAAAGCAGGTTCACCTAGAGTGGGTTGCACAAGAATACAACCAGGCCGGTTTTGAAAGTCTCCAGAGAAGGAGACTCCACAACCTTTCCGAGCAGCCTGTTCCATCACCTATACCTTACCTATACCACCCTTTCTCCTTTCAGCATCGTCTCAGTGCTGGGAGCCTGCAGATGAAGTCACCTCCCTAAAAATAATCCTGAGGCAATACTCTTTGACATACTAAAAACTATCTTGTTCATCTTAATTTGCTTGCTAATTACCTTTGTTTAATCAAAAGTTTCCTCATGGTACCTTACATGGTCTCTTAAGACTAATTCATTGCATTTGTTCCTGTTTTCAATAAAATCATTTGCTTAGCGTTCTTGTTTAGTAATTAAATGTAAAATGGTATTGAACATACCTTATTTTTGGTAGGCAGTTTCCCATCCTTCCACTGGATCTCTGCACCCTTGGGTAGCCAATTTTGGATTGGTTTCCCTGCCGGCTGAATTGTTTTCTGTACTAGCTGTGTTGCAGAGCAAAACTCAATAACAAAAGAAAGCTCATTATCTCTCACACCGCAAGTGTATGCTGTACCCAGATATTGTGCACCTAAAAAAAAAAAACAACTAAAAAAAACCCAAACCTAACCCAAAACCTCCACTGCAGACAAGCACTGATGAGTGGGGGTGGGAGAGGAAGAGGGGGAGGAATGAATGAGTGATGTGACTTCCTGGGGCGCTGGGGCTGGCAAGGGTGTGCTGATGCTCATGGCCTCCAGGAGGAGGCTAGCAGGTTGCAGCATGAACTTCTAGGATCTCCAGCTTGAAGTAGTAACTTAGGGTGCTCTCAGCAAGAGGAAACCACACACCTGGCCATCTTTCTTCTCTGAGAAATGGTGTGACAAACCAAATGGTAAAAAAACCAAACCCTTCGCACCCCAACGAAGCACAGTCTTTGTTACTGAAGTTTTACAATGCAATCTGGTTTTGCTTTCTTCTCTCCTTTTTGTCTTTTTTTTTTTTTATCCATTTCTCTTCTTCCTGAGAAGAAAAATAGAACCAGAAATACAATTTATAAGGCTAGTAGTTCAGGGCATATGTATGGTTTAATTCACACGTTGCAGTTGCTGTATATAGGTGGAAAAGAAAAAAAAAAATCTGTTAGACTTTAGGCGTCTGCAGCAATTTCATCAAAACACAGAGGTGAGAAGTGACAGGCAGTTAACTGGATGATTTCACAATATATGCTGTCCTCTGGTAATACTTAGTTTTGCAGGTGGATGTATTCCACCATGAGCTAGGTCTCAGTGAAGCAGCTCACCTCTTCTCTCTTTTGCATTTGGTAGGCAGTTTCACACCAGCTTTCAGCTCCAGCAGCTGTCATTTGCAGTCATTTACTACAGCCCATGATAGTGTGGTAGCAGAGGGAGTGAGCCCCATTTGGGAAGAGATCACAGATCAAATATGACTAAGGATAAATTGACCTGGCTGCGCACAAACTACCCTTGTGCCATCTGATCTAAAAGTTCTGCACAAAGGTGGCACTTTGTAACCTTGCCTGAATAAGTATCCCGGTCCTGCAGCACCCTTCGGCCACTGACTACGAGTCCTGCCGCAGCCCACCCTGATGCAGTGACACAGGCTGGAGTGTGCAGCAGTAGATGCAGCTACTGTCTTTACCCCAGTTTATTGCAGCTATCCAAATCCAGCTGAGATATCTGTATGTCCTTTTTTGATATACTGGGAACTAGAGAGACCATCCTAGTGCAGCAGAAAGGAAAAGTCTGTGAATCACTGGGTTTTTCAAGCACTGGTTGCCAAACTATCTTCTGCTTAATTTATTCCCAAGCTTTTGCTGTGCTTTGGAAAGTGCCTGAAGTTCAGGCGTTACATGTACTTCTCAGAAATGAAGATGCAGTGTGACTGAAGAAGGACAGCTTGGGATTTCACTGACAAGCAAGGAGGAGATCTGTAAGCCACTAGAAGTCTATTCAAAGACAAATGGATCAGGAAATATCTGAATAAAGGGACTTCGAGTTATACTCACAAAACTGAAATAAGTGGTGGGTTTAATGAGTGGGCCTCACATTCCTGTCTGCCTTATGTTTAAAGAAATGAATCAATTGCTGATGCTGGCTGGTCCTTGGAAGAAGAGGTAGTCAGAATGTGATGCTGCAGCAGTCAGATGCACATGCAGACACACGCACATGCACACGGGGTGGAAGGAGGGTCCCCCACACGTCCAGGGTCGTTGCAGTGTCAGGAACTGTCAGGGGAGAGGGAGAGCCTGGAAGAAGCAGCCAGCATACATGGCTCTTTATCACCACCGAGGGGATGCTGTAAGCAACTTAAAGTCAACACAGTCTTCCGGTTGCAATAGCTGTCTCTATTTTTGCCTGGCTGTTGCTAAGATTGACAGTTAGGTCTTTATTGAAAGTCGTTTGCTGTAGCAGCAGCCAGGTTGTCACGATTGTTTGGAAAGACTTTTGGAACACAATAATGTTTCTAGTAGAAAATAAAATTGTTAAAGCTGACAAGAACATTTCATATGAATAGGAAAATCCATCAGCTGGGCCTGTTTTTTTAAATCGAGTGCAGTTCCTTTTGTGACCACTAAGTGGTGAAGTTCAGCTACAAGGGACGTCAGTAAAAGCGTCTGCAAGCTGGTGGAAAGTTCTTCCTTTAAAGTTTTGTTTCAAAATCGTAACAGAGCTAAGGCGAGAAGGCCAGCAAACCCTGCAATGAATCTTTGCATCCCTGCATGGGACACTAGGAGGCTTTGATGCAAAAGGACATAGTTCCAACAAATCTTCATTATATTTTTCAGTTTTGAAAGTTCTGAGAGGCTGACAATCAGAAACTAAATGTTTGCTTGTGAACTTTAATTTCAAGGCTGGCAGTTTTCCCCTCTAACTTGGTCCAAGGCCTTCTTCCACAGCCTGTCGGAGTTATTTGCATTGCTTAATAGTTGTAAAGTGGTCTGGCAAACCCTACAAGAACCATTTTTCATTGATTTCACATTTAGGTCAGGCCAGAATGCCCTTATAGAAATCTTGCAGGAAAACACAACTATGAAAATAACTCAAGGAAAGAAAAATGAGATGTGATACCTCAAAGGAAGAAGATAGTAGTATGAAACAATTGCAGTTTCTAGAGTGAGAGGAACGAATTATTGAGTCTACTCAAAAACACATCCAAAATGTTTGTTTAGAGGAATACTGATACTTGAACTGCTTCCATTTTCAGGTAGTTAATTATCATTTAGGAGGAGATAAAGAGCTGTGCATGTGTGAGCACTTCTGAGAAATGTTTTTGTCACATTATGACTTAGGTCTGTTGGTTTCCCTCAAACTACTTGCATGATTCATGGTTAGTCTCTGTGGCCATTTGACTAAAAGAAAACATTTTTAATACAATCACAATCATTTGGAGTCATAAGAATTTGCAAAAAGGCAGGCCATCTAATCATGAAGCAGAAACATGAAATACAGATTACCACTCCCAGTTTGATTAACAAATGAAGTCACTGGTTAACAAATGGAGTCACTGGTTGGTGACTCCACTGTGCAGCACATGAGTGACCCAGGGGCTGAGGGTTTTGTTGGTTTCAGCAACGTGATCACAGCTGGCAGAAGCAGAGAAGCACAGGTGTTAAAATGACAAAACAAAGATTCGGATCAGCTGTGTGAGATATTTTTATGTCATCTCAGGTCAGGGCAGAGAAGAATGTGTGTGCTTGTGGGATGGCAGCCCTGTCTTTCCAAGAGACAGGACTGGGAAAGGAGCATGGAGAGGGGGGCAACCTCCATGGAG
This sequence comes from Baryphthengus martii, assembly GCA_013396935.1. Taxonomy (NCBI): domain Eukaryota; kingdom Metazoa; phylum Chordata; class Aves; order Coraciiformes; family Momotidae; genus Baryphthengus; species Baryphthengus martii. The sequence goes on along the minus strand of VWZK01017420.1, from coordinate 62,534 downwards.
GAGAGGGGAGACTAAGACTTTATTTTTTTCCCCAAGGCACTGTATGATCCAGGCTCTGTGGGTTGGGTACTTGGCTTGCTGTAGCCTCCTTACCTGGAAAAGTTACATTACAGCAGCACCAGCAGCTCCTGGGTCTTCACTCCACGTGTCAGGTGCAAATCCCTAGCTGAGTCCTCTGAGTTACATGAAGATATTTTTACTACTGATTGCAGCATGACTATTGACCTGAGCTCAAGGAAAGGAGCTCAGGTCAGGGCTGGAGTGGTCTTTCCCGTGGCCCCTCTGAGACACTGGGTGCTCAGACAGTTTAGAAATCTGAGCTTGTATTTATGCACTTGCAAAAATCTAATCTTACGGAAAAGTGCTTGCAAAAAAAACAGTCTTGTACCTCTTTACCCCTGTCTGTCATGCAGCCCAGCTGGGAAATCTTCAGTTTCTGCCTCTAACACTTGTCATGTCCCCTGAAATTTTTTCAGCTGAGTGCAAGAGGTTTTTACAAGATGCCTCCTTACCGTATGTGCAGGGAAGGGGAATGTCCCTAGAGTAAAAGCAAAGTATATAAAAAAGGGGAAGCTGTGTTCAATGGGTCAGTCGCTTGCTTATGTCACTGAGTGCACAGCTAAGATGATGGTCGTGTGTCTACTCCTCTCCAGCATCTGGACCATTGTGTCAGGTAACTCCTTTCTCTATCTGTCTGTCTGTATCATTATAGTAATGGTGCTAGGGACCTCGGTGGCCCTGTTAGCCTGCTGCTATGCTGCTGGTGTTGCAGTCCCCCCCCGGCATCCCCCAGGAATGACAGGGCGCTTGTGGCACTGCACCACTCACATGGGGTTTCAGACATGTCACTCCTAGTAGCGTTGACAACATCCTCTCCTTAATTTACCACCAGTGCATTTTTAAGTGGCAAGCAAATATATGAATTTATCACAATTTGCAAATCAGAAACCAGGCAAATGTCCAAATGTTCCCTCCCAATAACTTATATCTCTGGGTGTGTGTGGCTGGGATTTGGGTCAGAATATTGCACTGATTTATTTTCATTCAAGACAGAACTTTTTTATAGAGATGGACGTGGTGCTTGTAGGTATCTGCTCAGACCACTAAAATGGTGGGTGTGCTACATTTGTTTTTGTAATTAAAAATAGTGTAGAAAAGTCTGAATTTCTGGCTGACTTGCACTACTGAACTTTGAAAAGCAAAATAACTGCCACAGCTTCACAGCTGGCTTCTTGATCTCTGATGGAAATCTTCCTGGCTACAGCCATACCCATGGGGTGGGTAAAATCTGAGAGAGTTTTGTCAGGCAGTGTAACTCTGGGCACTGCAGTCAACCTCACTCCTTTTTAAAACCTGCAAAGATAGCTCCCTTTCTTATAAACTGAATTATGTATTTTCAGTGCTGTAACTGATGACATCTCCCTTTCTGTGCTGTTGTACACAAGTAAACTTTAAAAACTAATGTGTTAAGAGGACTGTGAAGCTGAACTCTCAAGCCCAGGAGCATCCATTTCCCTTGCTTTTCCCCTAAATAGTTTTTCTGCATATGTCTGTGAAGTGGAAGGGGAGATGAATTTTTTGTTTTTCTTTTCCTTGGAGGCCTTTAATAAAATGGTGTTTATGCTATGGAAGTTTTCTGTCCATGGGCCTTCAGCAGAGTCTCAACTGCTTCCCAGCTGCGTGGCCTCAAGCCTGAGATAGGAGGCTTGATGCAATTTGCCTCTGGTCCTCCCTAACTTGCTTTTTCCTTGTAGTTTGCTGTTCTCTTGTCAGTCTCTGACAAGTATGGATGAATGGTGTAGAGTGATACACGTGACAATTTTCGTAGTTCTACTAATTTGCTTCTCTCTGTGTAGCAGGAGGGCTCAGAGAGCAGTAATACACTGATGGTGTATGGTCAGTGTAGCTGAACACACCTTTCTACGGCTGCCCATTGGATAAGAGTCTTAGCAGACAGAAATCAGTCACTCCTGCCACCAGAGCTGCCTTTCTTGGTGGCGTTCTCTGCAGCACAGGTGTCAGGCTCAAAAGATGTTTTGTGTGAGAGGTATCAAGCCCAGCAAAACTCTTAAGGCTGTATTTTTGAGCTGTGCTTTCACTTTTTCCCTAAATGGAGAGGCAGAGAGACCCTCCAGAGCTGCTCTATTCAGGAGTGAGGGCGAGGGGGAACCTCTAATGGGGATTGCAGAAGGGCAGTGAGAAATGCTGAGTGCGGCATCTGCTTCTCCCCCAGGTTCTGTGCAGGTGATGCACAGCAAGGTCCAGTCAGCCCAGGCAGGAGGAAATGTTACTTTTTCATGCCACACAGTCACAAAAGAAGATGTGCTACAGGTGACCTGGCAGAAAGAGATGAATGGGGATGAAGACAACATAGCAACTTACAGTACGATGAACGGCCAAAAGATAGCAAAAGGCTATGTTGGCCGTGTGAGCTTTGCCCACAGTGAGTTACAAGCCTCGGCCATCACCCTTCACGGAGTCACCCTCCAAGATGAAGCATGCTACAAGTGCATCTTTAACACGTTTCCCTCAGGGGCTGTCACTGGCAGGATGTGTCTCAAGGTTTACGGTAAGACACTGCATGTGTATGGACTGTCATTTGAGGACCAAGTGGTTTTCCCTGCAAAAAAATCTTCCCGGACCACTGATCATTGCTAAATTGTTGCAGCAAAGGTGTCTCAGCTTCCTTTCCAGCTCTCCATCCTTCTCTGGTGTCACCTCTGATGGGAAGCCAGCATTCAACAGTTCTTTAATTTTCTTCCACTTTAAGTCAACAACAGCGAGATCCAGAAGCTGATGCATAACCCACGACTTCCTCCAAGTTTCCCTGGCTGTTTGCTGTGCTAACAGCTGGCCTGCCACAACCATGAACCCTTTGCTCCTCTGCTTCCTTTCCCTGCAGCTCCCACCCTCTAAGCATGTAAATCAGGTACTTTTTTCTTACTCTGCCTTCAGTCTTAGAAAAAATCAAGGTATTTAAAAGCGAGAAAGAGTATTCAAAGGTATTCAAAAGGCATGGCCTAAGTATCTAGACTCTTATTTGGAAGATATAGTAAAAATGATTGATAATAGTTAGGCTGGGCTCAGGAAAGGGTTGTATACAGAAAGGCTTGAAATACAGCACAGCTCATGGGCTTCGCCACATGAATATCTTATGCAGGTCAGCATCAATTACCTTTAAGAAGAGAGTTAAAACAAATCTTGAGTCAAAGTGGCAATATTTCACACCTCCATGAGAAATCATCAGCTAGGAAGTACAAGCTAAAATACAGACAAATAGATGAACCCGAAATGAACAAGGGTGAAAAGCTGTTTATCTTTTGAAAGGGAGTCTTGGGTTTTGGTCAGCGAGAAAGCTGAGACATTAAACACACCTTGAAGACACCCTGTTGGCTCCTGACTTTCTCATCAGTGACTCTCCTGTGGTCCAAAGATCACATCCCACATGGAACATACCAGTGTCTGGGACCTGCCACTGCCATATGACCCTCAGTACCTTCTGCTGACAAAGACGCAGGCACATCTGCCCCCACACATACCCACATGCCAGAAGTCCTCTGCGTGGGAAAAAATATGCCCCTGGCTTATAGGGGAAAGATGACTTAATCAATAGGAGGAAGAGGGTGGGGGAAATATGAGTGAAAACCAAGCCCAGAACAAAAATTCACTCTCTTGGGAAATCTCCTAGAGCAGAAAAGAGAAATCAGAAGATATTAACTCAATATATGAAATATGAAGAGGAAGGTGTTCCTAAAGGCATCCAGCCCTGACTCATTCAGAGGGTAAACACTGTTACACATCACAGGGAAATATGGAAGTGTCTTGCAGAGGGATCCCCTTCTTGTTTATTATGTAAACCTAAACACAGAGCTAGAATTGTTTTCTTTTGTTGTTTTGTTTGTTGTTTTTTTTTTATCCAAGCAGGGGAAATATTTCCCAAAATCACCAGCCTTGTGGCTATGGTTCGTCCTTTAGCACGGCACTAATTTAAAAAACAAATACACTTTTCAGCTGCTACACACACTCCCGCGAGCATCTCTTCCTGCATCTTGGATCTTTCATCCAAGATGTAGGATCAGCTGAGAAGGATTTCACTTCTCTGGTGGGCAGATGTGAACTCGCTGCTCCTGCTGCACCAGTACAGGCTTGTGGGCCACTGCCAGGTCGTGGTGACCTCCTTGAAACAGGTTTTATCGAACTTGTCCTGGGGGCTCACCATAAACAAACTAAGTATCTGGCACTGTGACAGAAGATTTTGGTTCACATATGGTATATTTCATTGAAGCTAATTTATGGGATGCTACTTAAAAACCACAGCCTTGTTCCCTTATTCCTTAACTCATAACAACGGGAACAACTTGTTTGAACAAGCCCAGAGGACTCCCCAGGATGGAATGTGAAGCAAGCAGGCATCTCCCAAGGCTCAAGCATTCAGGGTAAGGTGAACAAGCCAGAGTCACCAACTGAAAATGAAACACTGCCATATCTTTGCCCTTAAGAGGGGACTGCCAGGGAATTTTTGAGCTGGTAATTGCCCGATTACAACAGTCTTTGCAAGAGGGGCTGTTCCAGGATGGGCACTGTTGATGTATATTGAGGGGAAGCGAAACCACGTAAGAACTGGATGCCATAATGACTGGAGAAATCTCAGACCTGCCTGAAGCAGAAATTTCCTACCCTGTAGCAAAGCCCATTTTGGAACAGAATCATTCCAAGTGTATTTGATGGGTCTCTTCTTAACAGTCTTCTCCCCTTCCCACTCCATTTTGCTTTGGAAATGTTTTGCTGACCTTTATCACCAAAGAATGAAATACAGGAAGGGGTTCAAGTAAGTAGATACAGAAAGAGGGAGACATACCACACAAGAATGGTAAGACCTGCTGGGTCACAAAATTCCCCAGGGCATTTGCTGGGCCACCTTCGGAGACCTTCTGCCTTCATTGTAGATGGCATCATCTTGAGCACAGAAGAGAAATGCCATCACTATGTCTTAGACAGCAAAACCAAGGCATAGTGTTGCTGGCGAACATCAATAAGGCTGGAAAAGACTTTCTGTCATTGTGAGGTGTACTGTAATTCCTAAAATTTTTATCAGTCTCTCTGAGACCATTGTCAAGCTTTTAAACTTAAAAAGCACAGCGTGAACTGACAGTACTTCTTTAATTGGCGGTGGATTAGTAACTGGCTGAACGTCAGAGCTCAGAAGGTTGTGATCAATGGCACTGAGTCTAGTTGGAGGCCTGGGGCGCAGTGCTGGGTCCAGTCTTGTTCAACATATTCATCAATGACCTGGAAAGTAGCTCTGCAGAGACAGACTTAAAAGTCTTGTGGACAAGTTCACCATGAGGCAGCAGTGTGCCCTTGTGGCCAAGAAGGTCAATGGTATTCTGAGGTACATGAAGAAGAGTGTGGCCAGCAGCTTGAGGGAGGGTCTTCTGCCCCTTTATTCTGCTCTAGGGAGGCCACATCTAGAGTACCGTGTCCAGTTCTGGTCTCCCTAGTTCAAGAGTGCTAGGGAATTAGTGGAAAGAGTCCAACGGAGGACTATAAAGATGATGAGGGGACTGGAACATCTCTATTAGAAGGAAAGGCTGAGAGATCTGGGTCTGTTTTGCCTGGAGAAAAGACGACTGATGGAACCAGTCTCTTTTCGGCAGTGTCCAGTGATAGGACAAGGGACAACTGGCACAAACTGAAACACAGGAAGTTCCACCTGAATGTGAAGAAAAACTTCTTTCCTGTGAGAGTGACGGAGCACTGGAACAGGCTTCCCAGATTGGTGGTGGTCTCCTTCTCTGGAGACTTTTAAAACTCTCCTGGACATGTTCCTGTGCAACCTGACCTAGGTGATTCCGCTTTAAGATGGAGGTTGGACTAGTTGATGTCCTGAAGTCCCTTTCAACCCCTATCATTCTGTGATTCTGTTATTACAGAAGGCCATTACAGACAATCAAAGCTGATGTACTCCACTAGAAAGTCCATTTTTCAAATACCTGGGAATATTGCTGCTGTTCAAATTTGGAACGTTTGCATCACTGCTGTGCAAGAGCTACCAAAGCAAGTACTTGTGCACAACACCTCCTGTGGATACTTTTTCACTGGAAACAAGAATCTTGATGAAAAGTAAAAGAAGCAGTTAATTTTAAGTGCATGCATCAAACATCCTCAGTGGGCACCCACTAACAGTGTGGCAGGACTTTACTGCAAAAGCAAGCACGGGCAGATTTTGTCTGTGCATCTGTTACAGACACTTGCTAAGGAGAAGCTAAACCCTACAGGGTGGTTTTTTTTCACAAGATAATTGTTCCCTGGATTTAAATATGAGAAGAGGGAGGAGTGCTTAGTCAGATGAAGAGCAGATGTGGAGTGCATGTGTTTCTGTTAAGATACTGACCAATTTTTCTTAGCCCCTCTGAAAACATCTGTGGCAGTTTTCCTTTGCTGCTTTTGGATGTTGCAACCTAATATTTGAAGTTAATGCTGTGGGTGGATATGTTATTTTTATGCGTCCCGTGAGCGAAAGAAGAAGTTCAGAGATCATTTACTAATCAAAACATACACTGTTTGTGTCACTTGTCTTTTCATACATAGGAGATTTTGAGACGTTCCAACTGAAATCCCCGTACACACTTTTCTTGTTGCTCTCAGAGCAGCATTAGTGGGTTTCATCAGCTCTGCGGGGTTTGAGTTTCTGTCGTGGATGATGCAAAAAATGAGAAACGCACTCTTTTTTTTTTTTTTTTTTTCTAGGCAGTCACAAGCATAGTAACAAAGGAAGTCTGGCCATAAAAAAAAAAAAAAAATCCAAAACAGCCTCTTGAGGTGCATCTAGAATTGTACCAGGAGATGTGGTGCCCCATATGTGCACCATAATAGGTGCTATTATGCATCTGGCACAAGCCTTCTCCCACTTTCACAGGACCATTTGGTATCTGCTACATCTCATTCATATCCAAACCTTTGATTACTTCCCTAAACAATACAGAATCAATTTATCCTAAGAAGACTGAACAGATTTTTTGCTTTGTTTTAAAGTAGGATCACTAAATCAAAGCATTCATATTAACTCAGACAAGTAAAACTAGAATTGCCACTGCACTTAAATGGCTAAAAAAGTAATATTCTCAGAAACAGGGACCTAGAAGTAGCGTGTGGTTTGGACCTCTATGTCATCAGCATGTGCACTGAAGTAGAAGACAAGGCTGTTGAGCTGCCACATAGAAATCTGTGGATTGTACTCCCAGATGGAGCTACATGCCTTTATAGAATCACAGATTTTCCTAGATTGGAAAAGATCTTTAAGATCTTCTAGTGCAATTGTTAACCGAACACTGTCATAACCTTATCTAAACCATATCCCTAAGCACTATGTAATGTATAGAGCTTTGCCTGAGCAAACTGAGATAATTAGACCGGCTTTGAGCAGGGGCTCGGTTTAGATGATCTAAATTATGGTATGATTTTATGGCCGAAGAATAAATAGGTGATTTTCCACAGGAGGTAGATGTGTCCTTATGTGTTCAGATCTCCCCTGGAGTTCTACCCAGGTTGGAAAGAGCTTCCTTCACTCCTCTCCTTTGTTTATTCCTTGCAAATATAGCTGTAGGAATAGTAATCAACAAGCAGGCTTCATGCAAGCCAGTGAGCATGTATGATGCCTGTAGTTCATCATTCTTGCTGACTAAGATTAAACATGACAGCATCCTCAAATCTTCTAGGGTGAGAAGGAGTTCAGAAGAAATGACCTTTAATGAAGGTTTTAAGGGATATCATGATACCCCCCAAAAGGAAAGAAAGCTGTACAAGCACAAAACCTCCACAGGTGAAATTCTGTGGTGTAACCACATATAAATTCACTATTACCATCTTGCATAAATAGATGCATTTAGTCTTTTGATCTTCAAGCCTACACATCTCAAACAGCAGTAAAGCTAATCTTGCAGATACAGTTAAGGGAAAAGAACAAGAATTTTGACTCACTGAAGCTGTTCTGCCCTTTCAGAGGTAGGAGGACTTGTGGTTTCATGATTTCGTTACCTGTTGCTTTTTACTCAGTTGGGAAGCTGCAGTGCTGCTGTTAACAGAATTGAAACATGGACGCTTCTACTCTCTTGTCCTTTGTTTTTGCCAAGCTCTTACTTTTCAGACTGCTACCTGATTACTTGCATGTTTATTATTTGTCACTGCCAGATCTTTGGGGAGGGTGAGGCAAGATTAGGTATCAAGATTGTACTCCAAGACAATGGCAAATACATATGCTCTTTGCTCAAAAGTGAGCAGAAAGTAACAGATTTTGTCATTTTGTATTTTACAGCCATCTTGAACCCCAAAGTAGAGGCTAAGCTTATACACAATCCAGACAAAGCTGAGGACTCTGAGAAAGTGGTGGGGATGAGCTGCTCAGCAACAGGGAAACCAGCTCCAAGAATCACCTGGCACCTTCCTAGCACCTTGCAGCAGAAACCGAGGGAGTATCACATCAAGCTCAGCAATGAGACTGTGACTGTCATCAGCAATTTCACCCACACCCCCTCCAAAATTCTCCAGGAGTACCCCATTGCCTGTGTGATCGAACATCCCTCTCTAAATGTGACCCTTGACCTGCCCATGAACAGTCTTATGCAAGGTCAGTATATAACCCTGCTCCTGCTCTTGAGTGGGGAGGAGATCTCAAAACACCTCCTGGGGTAGATCAAGAAACTCCTCAGAGGTTTGGGGGCAGGTGGGGAAGGCACCTGAAAAAGCAGTCAGAGCTGGGCTTGGGAGGGATGGAGGAGGTGCTGTGGAGCATCCAGACGCCCTGAACAATGGCATACAGTACCTTGCTGCTCATCAAGTACTCTACGTGCTGTGATGTGCCCTGCGCTCCCTGCTTCTTCCAAGGACTCGCAGGGTTTCCCCATCGCAGAGCTTGACACACCAACAAGACGTGCTGACTTTGGGCAGCTCAGAGGGGCTGGGTGCCACATGCTTGACTGTGGCATCAGACCCCAAGTACAGGTCTGCTGGTGATAGGACTTCTATGTGTGCTGGCATGTACTCTCAGTGTCCCTATCCATCCTATCTCACCCTGGGGACTGGCCAAGGGATGTCTGAAATGAGTTTGGTGTTGGTCTGTTTTCTTCATGTACAAACTGACTACCTGCTGCTTTCTCCCCAGGTCCAGACAGCACCATGGCACTGGCCATTGCCATTGCAGTGGGGGTGCTGGCTCCCCTGGCTTCCCTTCTCCTTCTTGCCTACCTCCTCCGCTGCTGCCTCAGGCACCTACGTGATTCGGAGGGAAACCCCGCCCAATCATGCTGGGTAGGCCTGCTTTTCCCCAGGGTGCTGCAGGGCTCACCCCCACCAGTCATAGGGCTCAACATCAGGACCAGGCTCTGCCCAGCCACCCCAGAGCTGGCTGCATACTACCCAGCCCAGGCTGTACCTGGGTTGGAGAGCGACAAAAGGATTAGTCTCCAGCCAGATGGCTGAGTAACAGCACACTGGGAAGGGGAAACCTGACCATAGGGCCCATAGGTGCCCGACAGCAGAGACAACTAGAAAACATTCACTTTCTCAATGACAAGGTATGCTGCAGTGGAAGCATTGCTCCGTTACTATATTTATGCACAAAATAGTTATGCAAGCAGCGGCCATATCCTTGCACGATTCTTCTGCATATCATAAAATAACCTCCTTCTAAGCACAACCAGTGCAGGTCACCAAGGAAGTCACTTCAACGATGCATCTCAAACAAAATGGGGTCTTAGAGGCCAAGCAGGCCTTGGTGAGCAAAGCCCAGAGTGCCACGTTGCAGCAGGGGCTGAGGGACTGCTAATTGTCCACCTAGAAAGTGTGATACCTGTCTTCCATGGGCATCATGCCTCCAGCCCAAGGTAGAGCCTACTGGAGGAGGGGTTGCGAGAGGAAAACTTCAGTCATCCCTCACACAGAGAGATGCAAGGACTCATTTGGTAATGCAAATAGCCTGGATCTTACCCTCACACTTGAAACATCCATATATTTTAAAGGAAGAAACCCCCAAAACCTCTCTTCTGTTAGGTCCTTCCTGTCTGTACCAAGGCCAAGAAGTGTGGGCAGTACGGAGCTGCAGGCAGGCGGACTCCCATGGTGATCCCCAGTCCTGGTGCACCACTAAACACCCGAGCAGCTGCCTGCCCTACATGTGCGAGAGAGAAACACCTTACAACAGCACCTCGGACTTCCAAGCAAACATGCTGTGACTCACTCCAAGAGGAATGCAAAAAACGATAACTTGTAATAGATATTTATTTCTTTTATTACACTGTAATATTCCATTTTGTAGTAAAAAAAAAGCTATAAAGTATTTATTTGAGACTCAGGATGGCTGCATGGGTCTGCATAATGAAAATCATGGTTTATATTTTCTGGATTTTTGAATGTTGTTTATTCCTTTCTGACATTCTACCAGTGCAAGCTCAAAACTGGGTGGGGAGTTGTCTGAAATAGGGCAGTATTTCGTATGGGTGCTGACCTGGGCCAAAGAAGACCCCTGCCAGAAGCTGTGGTGCGGAAAACCGATGGAATGGCCTAGCCCACTATTGTGAGCTTTGGATGTTGAACCTGTTAGCCAAAAGGCATGAGAGATCAGGCCAAGACTGTAGCTGGCCTAAACTTGTAACCCTAGCACCAGGAGAGACACACTTCAAGCCAGGAGACATCAGGCACAAGGAAGCTGCCAACTCCAACTTCCACCAGCCTTTTTTAGAAAGTAATGCAAAAGCAAGAGACACATCGATATTTCCTTTGCTGCTTTTCTTTTTCTGTGGTTTCCACAGGCCCCTTCTCAATTTCCCTAATCTATCACAGCTGCTTTGTGTTTCCAGGTGTCCCACCTGACTGCAGGAGGCAGTAGGGAAATAAAAGGGCAATCGGAGGGGCAACAGGTTGCTTGGTGGATGTTGTGTATACGGTGGTGTAGTGGCAGGTAAGTGCAGTGGGGAGTAGGAGGAAGGAATTGGGTGCTGCGTGTGGGCAGGTTATACCAGTGCAAGGTAATAAATGTTATTATCTGTTGCTGAAATTCATTGCTTATAACCCGTATGTCAGATCTGAGCAGCTCTCCTGTAATTCCTTGAATCCTGCCCTATGTCTGTGAAATTTTCCCTTACAGACTCAGGGAAAGAAAAATGAGACCACCTAGCTGGTATGGTCTTGTGGGTAGCATACAGAGAGCTGGTGGAGGTCTCCTTTGTCTCCTTCTGGTATGCCAGAGCAAGTACACGTTATTTGGGGTTTTTTTTTCCCTCACTCAGTTATCTGAAATATGCATCCCAGATGAGTCAGGCTGTTGTAGTCAAAAAGCAAAGTAACCCAAAATGAAAGCGAGTGGGTGAGTTGAGAATGAATAAACTCAGTCCTTGTCATGAAATGCCTTTTTTTAGGCTTCCTAATGCTTAGTAATGGCACAGCTGGTGAGTGCAGGGAAAGGGGAACTGGCTGCAACTGTCACAATCAGGACTTTTTCTTCTGAGCCCTGTAATTATCAGAGGAGGAAGCTGCATTTTGTCCAAGTTCTCCTGCTACTGCAGCTTAATTTCCCCCTTCTCTGTGGGTGAAGTGGTAAGGTGAGAAGCAGGTTTCCCCCGGGGCCGGTGATGGGGGCAGGACTGAGCCTCGGCACTCCTCCTCAACAGGCTGCGCAGTCAGCCCTCACCACTCAGCAGGGTTTGCCCTTGTGCTTCAGGGTGGGCTTTGGAGAGGGGTTTTTGAAAGAAAGTTTCTGCCAACGTTTAAACTAATGGTTCTAAAAAGAAGAACCTTTTATCTTTTCTAAAAAGATAAATGGGTGTCTTGCAGAAACAGGTTGGACACAGGTAATGAAAAGGATTTTCGGAGGGAAGAGACAGGCACAAAGCTGGTGACAAGCTTTATACACCCAGGAAGATTGCAGGGATTACATATTTTCTACAAACTGATCACCTGAAGTGAGGGAAAGCAGGATTTGCAGTCATGAAAGTATCTGATATGTATGGGATGGTAAGGTATTTTACTACTGAGGTGAATGTTGGATTGTGAAAGCTTTTGCAGATTTCTGCTGCTAAGCATGGCAGGACTAGAGACCAACTGAAAAGAGGAGCATGTGGTATATTACAAGCAAAATGCTGTACAAGTAAAGGAAGAGGTTACTGATTTGTCTTTCGCAGTATCTGAAGGAGAACAGCAAATGGCATCCAAAGGCAGAATGCTTAAAACCAGTGCATGTATTCGCTTTTTGGTATACAAAGCTGGTTATGGAAATGCAATGCCATAAAATGCTATATGCTAATGCTGCGGAGTTTGGCTTCATGTAGCAACGAAATGAATGTAAACATACAGACTGTATAATTAAGTAGCTGTTAGCTGGAGGAAAAAAAATGGTATTGATTAAATACAAACCACCTTTCCAAGAACAAACAAATGCATGATGGAGGGGATCAGAAGTTTTTACTGCGGGTGCATAACATCCTAACTGTTATTCTGAGGTTTCTTTGTGATTATATTGTTTGTCCTGTTACCTCTGTTAGCAATTTGCCAATAATTCTTTGAAGGTTGTATTTCAGATGTGTTTATACAGATATTTAGTATTTGTTTTGAAAAAAAAAAATACTAACTAGGTTACGAAATGTTGCAAATTTTGCATAAGCCTTGAGAAGGGAAAATAAAACTGGTAAGAAATTAAAGTGGAATAGACTGCTCTATTTTGCTGCTCCAATAGGTGGTATGAAGCAGGTTAACTTTGTAAACGTATGGAAACAAAGACTATTTTCAGTTTACTCTGCAGGAATGTTCTGAACTACTATTGCCACCAATGCAAAACAAACCAACAACAATAACAAAAAAAAAGCAACCAAAAAAACCCCAACAAACAAATACAACACAAAAAGCCTAGTTTGTTGCTTGTCTTATGGCACTTCTTGGTCTGACCCAACCCTGCTTTCAGCCACCTCCTGTCACTGAAACTTTTCCAGCCTAGAGCAACTGTGGTGTTGATGCAGGGCATCATAATTTCTTCCTAACAGAGGCAAAGAGGTCAAGTGGTAATGCATTCCTCCGTACCCTCCGTACTTGACTAAAACTGGCTCTGAGCATCACATTTCTCTGTGGAGCAAAAGGGATTATTTAGCCTGTACCTTTTTGTTCTGGGATCCTTTACTCTTGACAACAGCCAGCTCGGGTTAAGATTTTAACTCACATCAGACATTAAGACAGTGTCCTTTTAAACTGTGCCTTTTATGTTTATATATATTGGTATAGAAGAAAGGGCTCTCAAGCTGTATAAAACGTCCTGGTTCCTGGTTTGGCATGCCAGGCTCTTTCAGAGATGTGTGATCCTGGGAGAATGGCTCAGCTGCTAAATACCACACCAGTAAATTTTCTAATGAATGCAGACATGGAAGAAAATATAACCCTTTCATTTTTCATTCTGTTTTCAGCACTAAGCCCCTCCAAATCAGCTGAAATAAGAGGATTGCACTGAGTGCTTTTTTCTCTTTCTCTGCTTACCAGGAAGATGCCACATTCATACCTCGCAAGGTGCAAATTCTGATGGCACTCATAGTGGAACTCAGCAGTGTGGGGCTAACAAGAATTAATACCAAGTTTTGCTGCTGGGGGCAAAAATGAAATGAAAAAAAAATCTATCTCCATTTCTGGCAGCTAGTGCAGTCAGGGTGACGTGTAGTTGTGCCAGTATACGGCAGCTGCTTTGACGTGGTTAATTGATGGGTCTGCAAGCATTGACACATCCCTGGCATTGTCTTTTATGAAATTACATGTGATGCAAACAGATTTGGAGCAGGGTCAGGCTGACAGCTCGCAGAAGTAGTTCCCACCTTGTTGGCTGCTCTCTGTCTCTAGAGCTCTGCTGATCGGCCCGCGACAAGTGCTTTGAAAAAAGGCAGGAAATCATCGGCCGTTCCCCTGGGCATGCCGGTCACCCTCTGAGGGATGCGGGGGAAAGGAGAAGAGCAATTCTCCGGGGGATAGTTCTGGCCTACGATGCCTTTCCTCCTGCTTTGCTGGGCTGAAATCTGCCTGCTGGCGCTCTGTGGAGGCCGCCAGCTGGTTGAGAGAGCGGTGGGTGAGTGGACTGCTTTTTTTAGGCTTCCTAACACTTAGTACATGTAGCATGTGCAGGGTAAGAGGAGCTGGCCGGGAGCATCACAATCAGGAGGTTTTTCTTCTGAGCTCTGTAATTATCAAAGCAGTAAGCTGCATTTTGTCCAAGCTTTTCATCCATTGCAGCTTAATTTCCTTCTGTGAGGGAAACAGCCAAGGGAGAAGCTGTTTTTCCCTGGGTGGTTGAGTGGGGAGACGGGAAGTGGGCAGGACCGAGCCCAGCACTCCTCCGCAACAGGTTGTGCAGTGTCAGCCTTCACCACTTTGCAGCATCTGCACTTGCAGGGCAGGATTTGGAGAGGGTTTTTTTGAGTTTTAAAAGAAGGTTTCTACTGATGTTTTACTGATGGGTCTTTCTTTAAAACGATAAATGAGTGTCTTGCAGAAACAGGGAGACTGGACATGAGTAATGGAAAGGATTTTCAGAGGTAAGAGATAAGCACAAAGCTGGTTAGAAACCTTTATAAACCCAGGAAGATTGCAGAGGTTACATATTATTGCATCTTAACTGTTGTTCTGAGGTTTCTTTGTGATCACCTTGTTTGTCCTGGTACCTCTGTTAACAATTTGCCAGTAATACTTTGGAGATCGTATTTCAGATGAGTTTGTAAAGCTGTTTAGTGATTGTGGTTTTTTTTTTTAAAATACCCTCTAGGCTATGAAATGTTGCAGATCTTTAATGGGTCTTGATAAGCAAAAATAAAACTGGTAAGTGAAATGCAATAGACTGCTCTATTTTGCTGCTCCAGTATGAGTGATATGAAGCAGGTTATCTTTGTAAGTAACTGAAAGCAGAGCATGCTTTCAAAGTTCAGTTTGCAGAAATGTTCTGAACTACTATTACTACCACTAAAACCACAAGAAGCCTAGTTTTTTTGCCTGTCTCATGGCTGGGCGTTTGTTGGTCTGACTTAACCCTGCCTTCAGCCATCTTCTGTCACTGAAACTTTAGCAGCCCAGGGCAACAGTGATGTTGACGCAAGGCACCGTATTTTTTTCCTAACAGAGGCAAAGAGGTAAGGTGGTAATGCCATCCTCCTGCTTGCCTCTTACATGGCTAAAACTGGTTCTGGGTAACATGTTTCTCTCTGTGAAGCAAACGGGATTATTTAGCCTGCACCTTTTTGTTCTGGGATCCTTTACTCTTGACAACAGCCAGCTCGGGTTACTGTTTTAACTCACATCAGACATTAAGACAGTGTCCTTTTAAACTGTGCCTTTTATGTTTATATGTATTGGTATAGAAGAAAGGGCTCTCAAGCTGTATAAAATGTCCTGGTTCCTGGTTTGGCATGCCAGGCTCTTTCAGAGATGTGTGATCCTGGGAGAATGGCTCAGCTGCTAAATACCACACCAGTAAATTTTCTAATGAACGCAGACATGGAAGAAGATATACTCTGTTGTTTTTCATTCAGTTTTCAGCACTGATCCCCCTGCAAATCAGATGAAGTAAAAGAATTGCACTGTGTTTTTTTTGCTGCTGGGGGCAAAAATGAAATGAAAAAAAATCTATCTCCTTTTCTGGCAGCTAGTGCAGTCAGGGTGACGTGTAGTTGTGCCAGTATACGGCAGCTGCTTTGACGTGGTTAATTGATGGGTCTGCGAGCATTGACACATCCCTGGCATTGTCAAGAGTGCATTTTTCTCTTTCCCTGCTAACCAGGAAGGTGCCACGTTCATACCCTGCAAGGTGCAAATTCTTCTGATGGCACTCATAGTGGAACTCAGCTGTGTGGGGCTAACAAGAATCAATACCAAGCTTTGCTGTTGGGTAGGGGCAGGGGGGAAACCTATCTCCATTTCTGGCAGCTAGTGCAGTCAGGGTGACGTGTAATGGTGCTGCTAAGCTGCAGCCAGTGACTAACGTTTGTCCAGCCTGCGAGCATTGACACAGCTCTGGCTTTCCCTTTTTAGAATTACATGTGATGTAAACAGGTGTGGGAGCAGAAGAACTTCAGCATAACCTGCCTTCTTCCACAGTCCATGTTGTGGTTTTTGTTTGCTTGCTAGTTGCAACAACCACTGCAGTCAGAGTGAGACAAAGTGATTAAGTGATAGGCTCTCTGGAGGAAATGCAAAGGCCGTTCCCAAATGATTGGCAGCTCCATGACAAGCCTGCCACCACAGATCTGCTGACTGGCCTGCCACAAGTGCTTTATCCCCAGGTAATTGCTTTGTCCCACCATGCTTTTCGCCCTCCTTTGCTGGGCTGAAATCTGACTGCTGTTGTTCTGTGGAGGCTGCCAGCTGGAGGAGACAGCTACGCGTGAGTCAGAATCCTAAAATTGTCAGGGTTGGAAGGGACCTTGAAGATCATCTAGTTCCAATCCCTCTGCGATGGACAGGGACGCCTCCCTCTAGATCAGGTTGCTCAGAGCCCCTTCTAACCTGGCCTTAAAAACTTCCAGGGATGGGGCTTCCACCACCTCTCTGGGCAACCTGTTTCAGTGTCTCACCACCCTCATGGTGAAGAACTTCTTCCTTATGTCGAATCTAAATCTACCCTCCTCTAGTTTGGATCCATTCCCCCTAGTCCAATCACTACCTGACATCCTAAAAAGTCCCTCCCCAGCTTTGTTGTAGGCCCCCTTCAGATACTGAAAGGCCACAATAAGGTCTCCTCGCAGACTTCTTTTCTCCAGACTGAATAACCCCAACTCTCTCAGCCTGTCTTCATAGGAGAGGTGCTTCAGCCCTCTGATCATCCTTGTGGCCCTTCTCTAGACACATTCCAGCACATCCATATCTTTCTTGTAATAGGGGCTCCAGAACTGGACACAGTGTTCCAGGTGGGGTCTCATGAGAGTGGAGTAGAGGGGGAGAATCCCCTCCCTTGACCTGCTGGCCACAGGTCAAGTGGAGCGCCCTTTTCCTGCACCAGCCTCTGGCAAGCAGAGAGACCCAGATGTCATCCTAACTGAAAAATGCTAATGGGCAACAGAAATGGTAGCTAAGAATGATGGAGTTGGTCAGCAGCAAAATCTGGAAAGGTGGGTCAGAGAGCGCACAGGGCAATTTTGTCTTTGCTGTATATTCAGCTGCTATATTCCCTTTCTTTGTAAGTGTTGCTAAGCTCCTCAGAGCAAGGGACGGAGTAAGTTTGCACTTCCAAAGCATGTGTCTGGTGGTGTACTGTGATCAGCATTTCAAAAAAAAAATAGATTTTCAAGGGCTTGAGCTGGAAAGCTTCCCCTCCAGCTTTCTGTATCATTGCATGAAGTGTATCAGAATTGTCCTTCCAATGTATTTGCCAAAGGTTCTTCTAACAGCTTGTGTCACCATGTAACCTCAGCATGGAGCACTTTCTTTTGTAAGAGCAGAGTACCCTCTAGTGGGTCACGAATAAAACTGGAAACGCCTCCAGTGCGTCTTCCATGAAAATAGTCACTCAGGAGTGATATTCTTTTCTCTTTGGACTTTCAAATAGTCTTTTGGTGTCCATCAACCCTATCCCAGGCGTCTAGACATTGCAACTATTGTGTGCAGTGACATCATAGCCCTGTAGGCATGCTCACCTCTGTAACTCTTCTTGCTTGTTCCCTGTGCTTTGTGCATTAGTATAGAGGCATTTAAGTTGAGCTGACATCGAAGCTGATTTACCAGCTAGGATTCCCTTATCCTGCACCTCAGATGCTCTCTTTCCAGACTGCAGTCTGACTCAAGGCCCAGGATGTCTAATAGTGTCGTTGGCCTTGATGTGGGATGGATTGAGGGTCTCTACCCCCAGCAACCATAGTTTAAAGCTGTCCTCACAAGACTGGAAAAGCTGATGTCCAAAGATGCTATTTCCCTTCTGAAAGATGTATCTCATCAGCTCCCAGCAGACCAGATTTCACAATGTCCAGGTTCCTGCTTTGGCATGCCAAGCTGCTTCAGAGATGTACTGTCAGCATTTTTCTCTGTCTGGGTACTGGGTTCCTGGTTCTAAAAGAAAGTAGTAAGATGTAAAGGAAAAACCCTGGCAGCTCTGGCTGAAGATATGACTTTGAAACATAGCTGAAATGCTTGCCCTTGGATGTTTTACAAGTCACTGGCTGAAACAGGAAGAATTATCTTTTACTGCAACCACTGCTGGCAGAGGAATGGGACTAAATCCACACAATGAAATGCAACTTTTGTTTTCGTGAAAGAAGACTGAACCCATCACTCACCCATCTTTTCTCTGTTGTGTGACGCTGGGGGAATGACTCATCTACTAAATACCACACCAGTAAATTTTCTGATGAACTCAGGCATGGAAGAAAACATAACCTATTGTTTTCCACTCAGTTTTTACAACCGAGCCCCTGCAAGTCAGCTGGAATAAGAGAATTGTGCGAATTGAGTGCATTTTTCTCTCTCATAAATGAGACTATTGAACCAGGCGGATAAAAATCAATCATGTTTTTTTTGTTTTCACTCTTAGTATACCAGAAGTTACTCATATTTTGAAAGCCATACAAAGGGCCTTCTCCTGTCTCTGATGCTTTCATCTTTGCTTATAAAGTTGTGTATGAAAGGAGCACTGAACTCTTCTCCAAGCTGTTTGTGGATGGACTCTGTTGTAGTTTGCTTAGCTTTGAAAAAAGACACCTGAAACTTCTGGGAAGCCTGAAGGAATCCTCAGTCGAAGACCCTTACACAATACAGAGTTTTGACTTCTCTAACTTGTCAGAAGCTGCAGTTCTTAACCACCCTAAGGAAAAGGGAAGAATAGGTGGCTTGTCTAGAAAAAGAGCTCTTGAACTTGTGCATGAGAGACTAAGATGTAATGAAAAGCTTGCAGAAAAAAAACACCCTGCGTATTTAGACAAAAACCATCACGCATTTGAAGACGCTGTCCTCTTGCCTCAATCACCTCTCTTCTGCTGGATACCCCTCATCCTTCTCCATCCTGGACTGTAATGGAGCTGGGCTGGGAAGAGGAAGGAGGGAAGGAGAAGGAGACCAGGGCAAAAGAGCATATGCAGAGCCTGAGAGCAGGGGAAGGGGCTCTAAGTGGAGCCAAAGTGGGACATGACTTCCCCAGGAAATCTTTCAGGTTGGCAATTTGTTAGAAAACAAATTGTTCTCCCAGGAGAAACACTTCTCATGACATGCTGCAGGAGGGAGGTGGCACTGGGTATTGCACTCCAAGTTCCCCAGTTGGTTTCTGATTAAAATTATAAAAACCTCATAAATTCCTAACTGAAGTAAACATGCTAACCAACAGGAAATGATGGGGGTGAACCCTTTTGATGATAATCTCTCTCTGAGAGCTGGTGTGGCATTTGCTGGGCCGACATCTGCTCCTCTCAGTTCAGCAGTCAGCGCATCTGGGCTTGCAGCCAGGAGTAAGGCAACACTTCTTTTCGTCCTCACCCTTTCACCTACAGGCTGTGATCAGGCGCAGGGTGCCTGTTGGTTTCTGGCACAACTGAGAACAACGAACGTGAACCAACAGAAAGAGGGAGAAAATACAGTGCTTTAAAACTGCTGATGAACTCTTTTTCTCTTCACTTGTAATTTTCCTCTTTGACATCAGTGGAAACAGCAAAATTAAAGCCTGAAAAAAGACAGTGGCCTTCAGAAAGTCATCTTTTCCATTTAATCCTAGGGCAGTTCTGCAGATTTTGGTTATTTTTTTTTCTTCAGAAAATAAGACTTAATTAATTAAGGTCAGACTCTCCACTGCTTTCAGTCCAAACACACTATTTTATCTGAAAAATTGAAAGTATTGAGGTCTGGCTTGGACAAGTAGTCCTCTGGGGTAATTCTTTTTAAACAATCAATCACATTTTCCAGGGCCTTTGAAAAAGAGAAAATTGGCCAGTTTCTCTTTGTGGGCAAAGTTCAGGAACTACATAAAGTAAAGTCAGGGAGGAGGGATGTAGGAAGCAGTGTGAGAAGTTGAACATACTCTGTTTCAATAATCTGACCTGTTAGCAGGACCTTTTAGAAGTGCAAGTACCGCTTTTGTGAGTTGTTGTTTTGTATGTGAGCAGGTGGGGCATGTTTTACCCCACAGCACACAGTTGGCTGGTAGGATCCTTGGCTGCTTAAAAAAGCAGTGACATTCGGAAAGTAAAGCTTGTTGCTGTAGTAAAAATAGTTGAGCCTGTTTTGCTGCCTGGATAATGGAGAGTTTTTAGAAAGGGAGAAGTGGGCAACATTTAAGATGATTGCACCAACCTCCACTCTCACATAGGAAGGAAACTGAAGATACACCTCCACAGAACTCTTGATGCATGTGACTTTCTGCTGGTGCCTGCACCTGGGTCTGGTTTCCAATCTCCAACTGGGCTCTGGACACCAATGAGAGAGGAGCAGATCTGCTCTCTACTGTATCTTGGGTGCAAGATCCACATTGCAGTGATACTTGTATTGGTTGCTTTGCTCTAGCTAGGGCTGGGTGTTTGCTTGGAGCAGCAAGCTCGTGTCCACATGGAGTTCCCATGTGTGTTGAGCATGTTTGCCTGCACTTGCTCTTTGGCCTTTCTAACCCAGGAAAGTCCCCCTATGACCTCTGCAGTGTTAGCTGCATCCTCTCTTGTCCTTGCCCTTCCTTTCTTGTCTCGAGTTGCTTCTGCAAGAATCTCTGATGCTTGTTTTTGTTGAGGCTTTTTGATTTGTCAGTAAAGTGCCTGAATTTGGTTGGCAACTCTGACCCTGGAAAAGGGGACATAAGTGAGTTGCCATGGTTTTCTCTACTCCCTGCCATACAGTTTGATGTGGTACATCACTCAGCAGGCCCCTAGAGGCTTGACTCAGATCACAGAAAGGTGAATCCCAAATGATCCCACCTGGCTGCTCCCCTGGGTTAAGGCAGCCTCCTCTGCCCAGAGCAGAAGTCTGGGAAAGAGGAGATTGAGATGGGAGTCAGCATTGGAGGAGAGAGATGATAGAGCCAGGGAAGAGGAGAGAAGCTGAAAATCCCCAAGGAACCCTGTGGAAAGGTTCTGACACAGTGATGTGCATTGGTTTCACTTCCTTGCTCTTTGCCTGTAGTGCAAACTGGTGCTATGAGGCCGGATGAGAGGCTCTATGGAGCCCCTTCCCCTAAAGGTGGTACCGTCTTTTTATGAATTAATTTACAAGGATCGGAGGGGTTGGGGAATGTAAATTCATGGAAACCTGCAAGAAATCAGGAACCACATGCTGCTCCTCCTGATAGAGAGAAGAGTCAAATTTGTAAATAGCAGACATGAACACAGGCAAAATTGGTTCCTCATATTTTCCTGTAAGATAGCCTTCTCCCTTTCTTATAGAAAAAGCCCCAACCAACCAAACAAAGAAACAATACAGAAAAAAAAATATAGAGTATGGTGGGTATCCTTCTATAAATACAACCAGAAACTTCTTATGATGCCTAATCTCACCACGGATTACCATGTGGCCAGGAGTTTTGCTGTGGGGTTTTACAGCGAAACCCTTGGGCACAAGACCTCACTTCAGAGCCACAGAGCACTGTCACATCCTTGGCTTTCCCTTCCTGGAATTACACATGATGCAAAGGTAATTGGAGTGGAGAGACTTCAGCCAAACCTGCCCTCTGCAAGTACTTCTTCCACAATCCAATTTGTTGTTTCAATTTGCTTGCAGGCTGGGGCAAAGCGGTGGCATCCAAAGATGTCTCCACAGCATCCTCTTGGTGGAGAATCATCTACTGTTCTTCCTTGTTGAGTTCTCTGTGCCAGAGAACTCTCTGTGCCTCTGTCCAGAGGAGGAAAGCAACCTTTCTGAGGAGTCTGGGATCAGAGCCTAGCGTGGTAATCAGCAAGCTACAGAGGCAACGCCTCCCTGCGCACCCTCCTTTCCCTGCCAAAAAGGAGGAGATCAGGGGCTGTTTGAGTCTGTGGTGCCTCTTTTCCTCCCTCTCTGCCAGTCATCACCCATATTTACCAAGAAGATGCCACATTTGTACCTTGCAAGGTGCAAGTCCTTGTGATGGCTCTCATAGTGGAACTCAGCAGCACGGAGCTAACAAGAATCAGCACCAAGCTTTGCTACTGGGGGTTTAAAAAAAGAGTGTTGTTTATTTCTAACTCTGGCAAGTAGTGCATTCTATGTGGGGGGAAAAAAAAAAAAAAGTTGTGCTGGTAACCTGCAGCCAGTTTGAGGTGATTAATGATTGACCAGCTCTCAGTAGGAAACAGGAAGACAATTCCTACCTGGCCGGCTCCTCCCTACCACTAAAGCTCTGCTGATTGGCCTGCCAGGAGAGCTTTGAAAAAGGCGCCAAACTATCAACTGTCTCCCGGACATTCCCTCTGGGGAAAGCAGGCGAGCTTTCCTGGGCAATTGCTCTGTCCCACGATGCTTGTCTTCCTGCTTTACTGGGCTGAAATCTGCCTGCTGCTGCTCTGTGGAGGCTGCCAGCTGGAGGAGACAGCAAGGGGTGAGTGGAATTCCCTTTCCCTGTACAAGTTTAATTCTGGAACAGCACCGGCCTCTCTTGGCAGGCAGAGACCTAGATGCCATCCTGACTGAAAAATGCTAGTTGGTAACAAACGGTAGCTAAGAACAGGGGGGCAGTAAAATCATAGAATGGTTTGGGTTGGAAGGGACCTCCAAAGGTCATCTAGTCCAAGCCACCTGCAGTGAGCAGGGACATCCTCAACTAGACCAGGTTGCTCAGAGCTTTGTTGAGCCTCTCCTTGAATATCTACATAGGTTGCTTTCTGTCAGCTCACCTTCCAACCTGTATTGATAATGAGGATTGTTCTGACCCGGGTGCAGGACCCTGCACTTGGTCTTGTTGAACCTCATGTGGTTCATCTCGGCCCATCTCTCCAGCTTGTCCGGATCCTTCTGGAAAGGTGGGTCAGAGAGCGCACAGGGCAATTTTGTCTTTGCTGTATATTCAGCTGCTATATTCCCTTTCTTTGTAAGTGTTGCTAAGCTCCTCAGAGCAAGGGACGGAGTAAGTTTGCACTTCCAAAGCATGTGTCTGGTGGTGCCCGCTTCAGTTGGGAGAAGCTGGGGCAGAGGGATATCCCCTCACAGCCCTTTGTAGCCTCCCAGCTGTGGGGTGCCCTGGGCTGCTCTGCCTCCTCCTGTGTCCCTGCAGGAGCCAGGAAGAGTGGAGTGGGGGTGTTCTCGGGAGCCAGAGCTGCTCTTGCTGGGTAGCTGCTGTGTGTCAGGTCTCTAGAAGACACCTCTGAGCTCCCGGGCACAAAGGCGAGCTAAGAGTAGTGTACTGAGAAGCAGCAGGTGGACGAGCCTGGGCCTTGAGTTTACTGTGCTTGCTAAGGAGCCTGCCTGCCCTCTGTTCCTGTGCCACCTTCCTCCTCACCATGGGAAGTGGACAGCATAGGCTAATGATATGGTGGCCACTCGTGAGACCAAAGTATGTGAGGTCTCCCAGTGTGCCACACAGCCTCACGGTGCCGTTCCTTGCCCCAGTGCTCTGCAAGATGGGAACGCTGTGACTGGATGCTTCAATGCTCTATATGGCCTTTGCTTTTCCTCTTGTTCTGATTATTGGGTTTGCTTTGTTCCTAGGTGTGAAGGAAGCTGTGAAATCTGACAGTGTTATCACAGCAGCCCTCGGTGGAGAGGCAAATTTCTATTGCAACTTCTCACTCTCAATGGATGTTTTGCAAGTCACCTGGCAGAAGAGAAACAGGACTTCCTTCCAGAACATTGCCACCTATAGCCCAAAACATGGGCTGAGGCTTATAGGGCCATTTCAGAAGAAGGCATATTTCACTACAGCAACCCTGAAAGCTTCAGCTTTCACACTCCAAAATCTCACGTTTGAGGATGAGTCCTATTACAGATGCATTTTCAACGCGTTCCCCCATGGCTCTTTCAGCAAAGATGTATGCCTCAACATCCAAAGTAAGTTTTCCACTAACACTTTCTACTTTCTGGTAATTGGCACAGGTCTGATGGAGTCAGAAGGTGGGTAAAGCATTATCCTCTTCACCACGTGGAGACTTTCCATGCAGCAGAGTCTCCTTGGTGGATAGTCTCCAGAACTGCCACACCTTTCCTCAGAGGAGGTGAAGGCAAATAGGCCAGGAGAAGTTTTCAGATAAGAACCCCCACACGGAGAGGTGACCCATCCGACTTTTATTGTAAATTTGCCACAGAGTGTAAAAGTTACCTTCTCTTTCTGTTCTCAGCAATTTCTGAGCTAAGAGTGGAATATGATTCTCAGCTGCACACTGAGGGTCTCTGCACTGCGGTTTGCTCAGCAACGGGAAAGCCTGCCCCTAAAATCACCTGGCTGGATGACAGGGAACTGGATAAGTCCTCTGAAATACATCACGTCCAAAACGCAAACGGAACGGTAACGGTGGCAAACAGGCTTACCTTCTCTGCCAGCCGTGCCTCTGTCTTGGTCTGCCTCCTTGACCATCCACAAGGCAGGAAAATAAAGACAATTCACCTGGAAAAGGGAAGGGCAGGTAGGTTGTATTTGTACAGAGAGGTGCAGCATGTTGTGGAGAGGGCTCAGGAAAGGATGTGCAATCGTGGGAGCGCAGCTTGTACTTCTATGGGTCTCATTGACATTTTTCTGGGAGCCGAGACCTCAAGCTAGATAAAGATTCCATGATATGAAACCATCCAGAAGATTTCTTCCTAAGGAACCTTTGTGTGCTGGGTGTGTTTATACATATTTTTTAGACAGATATATATGTATATTGTTGTGTACCTGTGGGTATCTGTCTCTGTATGTTTCTATTTCCACTTAACCACTGATCTGGGGAGAGAGCTGATGCAATCAGCTCTCCAGCAGCATTCCCAGCTGAAGGTTACCAGCAGGGCAGGCCCCTGGCTATTGAATGCTGGAGAATGACATTTCACATGGAAGATTTCACAAGGGTATGTCTCAGGAAGGTGTGGAGACTTTCCTCCTGATAAAACTTCTTCATACAGAAAGAGAAACACAAAGTGATCAGGAGCAAAAATGCTGGGGTTTGGTTCCCCCAGCACTAGAACATGTGAGACATTATTGGTATTTATTTAAAAAACGAAATAATTTCTCACCTACCACAGTGTTTCATTGTTAGACTGTTCCTTTCTCTTCTTCAGTGAATAAAGGAGCACAAACTGATAAATGTTTTGCTTCAGTCCCAGCCCCTGGGAGAGGACACAAGACACATGTTGACATCCCTCTATGTTCTGTGTGAACTTATTGGTTTCTTTTTGCAGGTGTTCGGACGTGCATGATCATCATGGTGGTCTTAGCAGTTGTGGTGGCCTTAATCTTGATATGTTGCATTGTGACACTCATCAACCGAAAGAGGAGGAAGTAAGGATAGCTTCCATTTTCTTGCAAATGACATGGCTTGCTTAGGTTCACCTTTCTGTTCCCTGGTGGTGTTTTTATGTATCTGCCCTGGAAACTCACCCAGGGGGTAACAGCATCTTTAAAATAGCAAGATTCACTCTAAATGCCAGGAAGTTTCTAAGCATTATGTGGCTGGTTAAGGCTTGGCATATTTCTTTCAGACTGAAGAGAAGCAGTGCACCCAGAACACCTGCAAAGGAGCAAGGTTTACACGAAGACCTAAGTGAGGAAGCCACGAGCCCGCACACGCCACAGGACCAGCACGATGTTTATCAAAATGAGGTAATGCTACTGCCCAAGGCTTCCGGTAGCTCTTTGTGTCCTTCAAAAGCTTTGGCAACGCTTAGCAGGACTGTGACAAAACTCTCCCATCAAGAGCTGGGCTCTGTTCCTGCTGCCGTGTCTTTGGTGCGTGGGACAGCCCCACTGGGTAGATGACACCATACAGGCTCTGTCTAAACTCTAGCTGTGCTGGGGAAGGTCTGGAGCATGAAGGAGAAAAAGTAGTCAATGGTTAGGTGGAAAGGTGTAGAAGTGATATCGGGAATGCCCAGGAGGTCAGATGGGATGACTTTTGTGGACAAAGGCGAGGCAGCACTGCAGAGCTCAGGTGCTGTAACCAGCAGCCTCACACAGAAGTTTCCCCAGAACAGTCTGCCTTGCCCTGCTGCTCATGCAGGCATGAAAGAGCTCTGGAGAGCTGGTGGCATCCACAGACAAAACCAGGAAGTGACCACAGCTGGGAGTTGCCCCCACTAGCCACTGTCCTCCGACTTCCCACAGGTTCCCCATTTTCCTTGCAAGGTCTTGCTTGTCCTGTCCTGTAAATGGGAGGCCTCTTGTTTTCTCCTGACTTCTCTCTGCCAGACACTGTAGAGTTTTGTTGTTGTTACCACATCACTGTACTGGATCTTTTGCAGGACCAGACACCAGGCTCTTCACTTCATAAAAGACTACCCGGTCTGAAGAGAAACCTGAAAGAGAAAAAAATTTGTGGATGTTTGATTTCAGAGGAAGCAGAGAACCTGAGCAGCAATGTTTACAGTGTGTTTGAAGGGAGATCTGTTGAGTTGTGCATCAAGGATCTTGGCTGCACGCCCCTGAAGAAGGACAGAGAGGCAACAGCAGATGGGGAAGACCAAATACCACCTCACTCCTGCTGCTCTTTGGCACAGGATGGAGAGACATCAGCCCACTAAAGATGCACCTCCGCAAACCCAAAGGAGCACAGGGGCCCAAGGACAGGTGGTGTGCTCAAACTAAGGACTTGAGGAAGGGCCACCTGGCCCATGTGCCTCCCAGGGATGTCCCAGGAGATCTGCATCCTCAGGGTCCAGGTGCAAAACCTATCCAGACGGGTCATCAGTGGAGCACTTTTTGAACTGAGGCGAGTCACTGCCTAAAGGGAAATGGACACATGATGGGATGCAGGAGAAGAGTGTTTTGGGATTGCACAGGACTTGTTATGAGATGCTTAGTGGAGGAACCAAAGGTGAGAAAGGGAGGTACCAAGGGGATATGGGGCTAAAAAAGATGGGGAAAATGGAGGGGTAAAGGGACAAAGTGGTCGAGTTGCAGGTATGTAGGAGGCTGGTCAGTATGCTTGTCTGGCTGTGCCCAGTGCCTGGTCACCATGTTCTGTCCTGCCTTCTTTTTAAGCTCCGTTTCTACCTCTTTTCCTGGGTGAGGGACTCCCTGGGTGGTGTGCATATGTGTATGGGGGCCTGGTGGCAGCAGCTGGGCCAGGACCACGGGACAGCCGGTGTGTGTGCCTGGGTGCCAGTGACTGGGGAGACCTGAGTGAGAGAAATCAAGTGCCAGACAGCAGCGTAGATCAGGGTCAGAGCCTGTGTTCCTGGAGCAACACTTGGAGTGAGCACAGCTGAGTATGTGAACACCATCAGGGATCAAGCTGGTGAGTGAATGACATGATCTGGGATACCCTTTGATGTTTCACAAGTAATCGGGTGGGAGGATCTGTACTGTAGGTACAGCAAGACCCACAGGACTGTACCATAAGTTACGTTTTCAAGGGCTCGAGCTGGAAAGCTTCCCCTCCAGCTTTCTGTATCATTGCATGAAGTGTATCAGAATTGTCCTTCCAATGTATTTGCCAAAGGTTCTTCTAACAGCTTGTGTCACCATGTAACCTCAGCATGGAGCACTTTCTTTTGTAAGAGCAGAGTACCCTCTAGTGGGAGAGATCATGAATAAAACTGAAAACGCCTCCAGTGTGTCTTCCATGAAAATAGTCACTCAGGAGTGATATTCTTTTCTCTTTGGACTTTCAAATAGTCTTTTGGTATCCATCAACCCTATCCCAAGTATCAAGAAATTACAACCACTGTATCCAAAGACATTCAGGAACAACACAATGAAATGACTTTGAGAGTTGTCCTGTGGCAGACGCTGACTGTGGTCACTGGAAGAGAAGGTATCAAAAGGGACTGACAGAAGGAGCTGGCCATTTGATATCAGTTCTGCCATGTTCTCTTGGAGAAAGAGCTCTTTTGACGTGCCAGATAAGGAAAGGTGGAAACGTTCCCAAATCTATTCTCCAAGCTCGCAGACTGGCCTGAGATGGACAAAAGAAGGTGTGCTAGAGGAAAAGTGAGAATGGGAGGCAGTTGGTAGTACCTGGGAAGGCACCTAGGCTGTCCAAAGCCCTCTGACAAGTTCTACCTATGGTTACTTTCTGAGAGAGCTGGATTTTCTGCAGCTAGGCTTTTTATTCAACAGATTTTCAGAAAACAATCTCAGGCTTCTTGGCCAAGAGACCTTTAGAAGTCATTCTTGAGTTATGCTCTAACTAAACGACGACTATTCCCTGTGTTCTGGAAATCACGTGCTGATACGGCTTGCCTTGAAGTTTGTCATGTGGCATTCATGTAGGTCACAATGGGGGCTTCATCTCGACATTCCTTGAATTAGAATTTTCTGAGATTAAATGCTCTTTTTTTTTTTGTGGGTATTTTTTTTGTGTGCAGAGAAATTATCTGTGTTGTTTTCCATGGTAGTTGTCTTGGTTTGAGTTAGAACAGAACGATTCTGTTCAGTGATTTTATTTTTCAGCTCAATCTCTTCTAATGACCTGCACTTTCAGAAGTCAGCAGTATGTTTGCTTAGACAGTGTCTACTTCTAGAAGTGATAACGCTCGATGTTTAAAGGACTGGTGTGCAGGCCAAGGTTACTGCTAAATCTTGTGTACCACATTGTGGGTGCACAAAGTAAAAGGCCACATCTGCAGGGAGGAGTAGCAAAGACAGATGACCCTAAACTGACAAAGAAGGTATTCCATCCCGTATACACATATTTGGTATAAAGCTGAGGGATCACAAGTGTCAAGCATTCTTCTTCAATGGCCAGCATCAGAGGAGGACTCCATCTGTTCTGCCTTCAATTCCTATCCACATGTTCCAGAATCCACTTCCAGAATCCAGCTCCCGAATCTGGTTCCCATCTGCTGCTGAGTCCAGTCTGGGACTTCCTCAGTGCCTGCTCCAGCATCAGTGGTAACAGTGATATAATTACCGCGGGAGAGTGGGGAGAGTGTGGGGGTTGTATTCGATACTGGCTTTGTATTTATTTGCATATATTCCATTTTATTCTTATTATTTTCATTAAACTTATTATATGTTTCTTTTCTAATGGGTAAGTCTCTCTCCCTTATTCCCTTTCTCTTCCCCTTTGTGAAGGGAGAGGGGATCTAGCAGGCTGCCCTCACTCAGTAGTCATGAACATGCATGTGATCTTCGGTTGTGGCTATGAATGGAAGCCATCAATATGTGTGTATAAACACAGCAACAAAAGGAGAATGAGTTTAACTACTGCTTCTCAAAGACAACTTTTTCCCAGGAAATGGAAATTTTAAGGAGAAATGTGCTGGCTCAGTGCTTTGAGATAGCAACCAGCTGAGTGGTTCAGCACCTGCTGAAGGAGGAGGAGAGGAATGGTCTCACCTCCACACTTCTGGCAGCAAGTACATGATTTCTACTCAGTGCAAAAGTGTAGTTTTTCTAAGAGTAAAAATTTAGCTTTGGTGATTGGAAAGGGAAAATGAAAATATGACAAAGTACACACCAAGGGCTCAGGAAAAAAAATAGAAAAAATCTCAGTTCTTCGGAAGATCTCACTTGAGGGCTTTTCTGAAACAATTCAATACTGGATTTGTACAGGGCAGATGACCTGTTTTTCACTACTTTTTGGGTAAGAGTTTAGAAGTGCTCTTTGATTAATCCTGATGAAATGGAATCGTTTCTTTCCATCCTAGTAATTGTTGTTTCCTTTCAGAAGGAAAAACATTACCAGTTTTAAAAGCAAAGCAAAACAACAAGCTGAGATCAAAGCTGTCCCAAAGCCAGCCTCGCTAACAGAATCCAGATAACATGCCCAAGCTTGCTTTCTTTTTAGTTTGCCGGTCCCAAGGGCTGAAGGAGGTTCTCTGGGACAGGAGAAATCAATATATATAAAAAAAAAATATCACGACTGTCTTGCCTTTCTTCTCTGAGATATCCTTTTCCCAAACATCAGCCTGATTTTCTCCTGGTTACTCATCCATAGAAAACTAGGATTTGCGCTGTCTGGAGTGTGAATATATTTTTTAGTATATTTGTTAGTCTGTGCAACATGCAGCACACTTCTGAGGGGGTCTGCACAACCCGTGGTATCCATAGCCCCTGGCCACCAGGATGCTCAGCCCTCTTGCAAAGGAAAGACACACAAATGAAGATCAGTGAAAGACATGAAGAGTTATCAATACAAAATACCACTTTTACCTGAAAAATGAGAGAAAGGAAAAGAATATGAGCTTGGGATGGGTATCGTAGATGTACATGCCTGATAATCCCCACCCCTGTTAAGTCCATTTAATACCAAATCTCCTTTTACAGCCTCCTTTTTATGTTTAAATTCAGGTGTCTTCCATTTTACACAGTTATTCTTAGAGGTGGACAGCAAGTCAAGAGGTAGAATGTGTCCAGCCCTTTCTTGACTGGAAGAAGGGCCCCAGAACTTTTCTGTCATTGTATCCCCACCCACACGGTTAATTTTTTCTGCTGGGAACCACGATGCAGTTCGCACTCAAGAAACTAGCAGTATCTCAAACTATTAACTGTTTGGTATTTTCTTGTTTTATAGAAGAAAGTTTAAGTGGGAGAAAATGTGCAGTTTGTCCATGGTCAAGTGGTTGAAGCACCAGCAAAAAGAAAGCCGGTGCCAGGTCCTCTGGACCAGGGTGGAACTAGTAGACCTATTGGAGTATTCATGACTTGAGAAAGCATTGCTTGAACATAATGATTAATGGGAATATACTACTTTATATGAGCAGTGCCAGAAAGGAGATGAATCAACAGAGCCTAACAGTCCTGATGTAAGCTTCCAGCAGGTAACATACCTTGAACATAGTGGGTTTCATTTTACTGGAATGTCTTGCTGTCTCCAGTCATCCTCTAACACTTTTTTTGTTTCCCTGTTAAGTAATGACAACTTGCATCAGTTGTATTACATTCTTTTCCTTAAACCTGTACAAGTTTGACTGGTTACTGGCTTAAATGCTTCTGCTTTACAGGACTAAGTAATATATCAATAGCAGGATGTGCCTACCAAGAAGGCAGAGGAAAGAATAAAGAATAGACCTTATTCTTGACAGAAGGGATTTCAGATTGCCTCTTCCACCAGTGTGCAGAGTGTGCTGTGGATGAAGAAATAAAAGGAGAGGAACGAAGAACTCTCTGGATTTTAGGACAAGAGATGTCTGCTTACTCTCTTTCTCACTAACTTCAAAGGCTTTGTCACACCAGAGACTCAGTGTCAGCTTGGCCACCACCAGCTCCAGAGAAGGTGATGTACAAAGAACTTTGCAAAAATTGGCAGAGGCTGCTGAGCTGAGCCAGGTCCTCGTAAAAAGAAATAGTTGACATGAGAGCACAGAATAAGGTAGGAAGGGATTTTTGTATCATGTTCTTCTATGAATATAAGAAGATTTTGAATGTTCTGCCTGCCTTTGAATTGTTGACCTGCCTGGAGTACTTTCCATTTTCCTCTATCTGCCCTGACGTTAACTCTAGCCTTCATTTACTACTTCAGAACTATCCTTTCTTTGCTTAGCTCTAGTTTCTTCCCTCTCTTCCAATAAACTCCTCTTACTTTCCAGACCTTTTAATAATTTTCTTCTTTCTTCTCTGTTTCCGCAGTGCATTGAAGGAGCAGTCAAATTTGGATAAATATAGAACTTTAACACCTCAGTAGACATGAATTACAGGGAGAGCTAATAATAAATATTGCTCAAGTTCCCCAAATGTCCCCTTTATTTTCATGAAATAAGGGCAAAAAGATGTCCCAGGGACTTCCCTGCCTTTGTTGGCACAAGGCACTTCCAGAAAAAAAAAATAAAAATTAAGATGTGTAGTTTGCAGTTCTCTGGAGTTCCCTCTGAAATCCCCTCAACTACAATGAAGGCAAGTGAGCATAGGAGACTTGCTAACACATTTTTATTTTTATGAGAAGGGTGAAGGCTTATGTGAAGGGTGTAGGTACATGAGTCTCAAACAACAAGTAGTGGGTTAGTCACTGGAAACCTGAGCTGCTTAAGAGCGAATTCATTTACTACTCAGAACAAAAAGAGGAAGGCTGGCAGAAGGGAATTTAAGTAACTCAAGACCTACTCAGACATTGGACCTAGGAGATAGAAGGAAATGTTGAAAAAAAAGTAGTGGCAGAGCTTGGGCTTTGATTTGTTAGCTGACAGAAGGGCTCCACTAAATCAAGCACCGTGGTGATGATATATCCAAGGACAGCTGTATCCAGTTGGTGGAATCACTGTCTTGACCTCTAGCCTCCAGCAACAGGTTAGACCTGATTTGGTGAGCGTGATGGGGGCTTTCTCTTTTTGAAGGTCAGAAGGTGCTGCTTTGTGCCCTGAGGTACCGAGAGCAGTGAAACAGGCACGGTTAACACAGGAGTAAACCTGAGATGGCTCTGAAAAGGTGCAAAAACCCACTCTATTCCTTAGGACAGTTTAATACAAACATTTGCACACACCTCTGTCTTAAATAAGAAAGGAGTTTTGGTTTTATATGGCCGCTCTGTGGGCATCTTTGTCAATTAATTTTGCCAGGGGCTTGAAACTGTGCCAAATCTGATACTTTTCCCATGAGCGATGAAGTTTTAAAACAGGAGACCTTCTAGGGTCTTGCAAGAGAAATATTGCAATTGATATGAATGGCATATGAACACATCCACATGTGTGTGTAAAAGTAGGTGAAGAAACAGTGAACAGCAGACACTGAATGACCTGCATTGACTGCGAAGGATGTGATTTGTAATTTAATCATTTTGAGAAATGGGTTGTTTCTGTCAAGTGTGGGACAAGCATGATAAAACTACAGTAGAGACAATTTATCAGTGAAAAATCTTTTAGTCTAACAACAGGAAGATGGCAGTGAGATTGCCCTGCATCACTCCGATTGCCTCTTTTCCTCTCAGCCCAACAGAAAGGTAGCAGAGAAAGTAAAATACCACTCCTAATGATAGGAGGCATATCCAAAAATGATTTTCTCATCACCAATGAAGAGGAAAGCATAAGATCCCAGCCAGACCACTTGAATACCTACAGGTTGTGAGCATGAAGCTGGGCATAAAATAAACTTGCCTGGAAATTTTGTATAACAAAATAACCTTCCATGTCTGTAAGTTCTTTCACTGACTTCTTTAAAGTTAATTTCTTACAGCCTAACATCAGACAGAAAAGGTATTTTTTGATTACCTGGGCTAAGGATCCAGAAAATAGGCAGCGCCTTAGTCTAGTCCTCAAAATTTTATTGCTGACTATTGCTAGGCCAATGACGTGCAGTTAGTTATTACAGTTTTTGTTAATTAAGAAAAGAACAATTACCAGGTTTAGCAAAATCTTGGTACATTTGTTGTGCACTTTCCAGTGAAGAATTTGTTCAAGAAAGTGGTCTGGTCTGTAAAAAAATTTTTGAATTATTGATTTCTTTTTGCAGGTGTTCGCATGAGCATGATCATCATGGTGGTCTTAACAGTTGTGGTGTCCTTAATCTTGATACGTTGCATTGTGACATTCATCAACAGAAAGAGGAGGAAGTAAGGATAGCTTCTATTTTCTTGCAAAAACCCAAATACTTTCTGAAACACTAGGTATTTGCAGTCAAGTATCTGGATGATAAATGTTGCAACTCTTGGCCTTGTTGGAAGTTATTATCAGTATTTGTGATTACTTTATGTTTCTGCAGTCGGATTCTAGTTTTAGTGTGTTATGATAGCACAGAAATCTTTAATAAAAATTCATTGTTGGTGTAACTGTCGCTGCCCTCAAACTGAAACGAGGGGAGAGTGTGCTTTGAACAGAAAAGCACTTTGCTCCGTTTCACGCTGGAATGCAGCCCCAAGTTTCTCAGGCGGAGGTTTGGGTTTATGCTACTCATTTTCCTGGAGAGCTGCTGGTGCCAACTCTGTGCTGACAGGCTTGTATTACTGAAATATTCCTCGCCACATATCGATGTTTACCGTGTTCATGTTTTTTTTCACTTGTTCATCCAACTTGTTCATTTGGTTGATTACTAATAAACCCTGAGGCCACGGTGAGTGAGGAAAGACTTTGCAGCCACTGCCAGGGGAGGGGTGGGAGGCAACAAAACCGCCTTCAACAGTGTTCCTGCTGAGTGGATAACGAGGGTCACGCCCGCTACAGGTGCTCGCGGCTTTATCGTTCCCGCTCCCCGCCCGGCGGGTTCCTGTCGACTGGGAGAACAGAAGCGCCAAAGACGCCACTCTCCGAGGGCTTGGTAACGGACTCGTTCCTGTTAGTCCCGCCGCGGGCTTCCCCGGGAGGGGCGGTGGCGGCGAGTGGGGAAGGATTGGACGCTTAAGCCTCTCCGCGGCCGTCGGGCTCGTTTTCTCCTTCCCTCCCAGCTTCTAGGTACTTTGCCGAGAATAACTGGCCCGCTCGCCGNGAGGACTGAAGGCTGGGGAGGCCGCTGCTTCCCGCCGGTGAGGCCCTGCCCGGAGGCTCGTGCCGGGGGAGGGTTGGTCGCCGCTCGGGAAGCCGGGAAGCGGCTGCGGGCGGCGGAGGACGCACCGAGCGCAGAAGCAGCTCCCGGGTGTTGTCAGGCGCCGCAGCGGGGGCCTGAGTAGGATCCCCAGGGTGCCGGGTTCACGCAGAAGTTGCTTTCCGAAGCTTGCGTGACGCAAAGTTTTGAGCAGGGACAAGTAGCGCCGGATAGTTGCTGGAGCTGGTCGCCAGAAGGTTTTTAAAGTTGGAGAAGTTTCATAGAAAGTTACGGAGGACTTGTGTAAGAGTCGGTCGGAACAGTATTGTCTCAACATCATCATCAGAGACTTGGACAATAAGTTACCCCAAAACTTAGGCTAACCTCTTCACATGAGTCTGCAGCAGCCTACCTGAGACTCAGTTACGGATCCATAGGATGGAATGCAATCCCTATAGATACCAAGATAACAAAATACCCTGAGAGGGAGAATTGCGTGGTACAAGGAGTACGGTACCATTCTCCGCTATCTGGAACAAGAAGAAACGGTCCAGCTGTATCGCACAGCCACTGTCAAGAAGATGGATCATGACTGCTGTCTTAGCAACTATCATGAAGGTGGAGGTTGGCAGAAATCCGTGGGACAGAGGAGAGAAGCAAGGTGTGTTGCCTGGCTTAAAAGATGGCTTCTTAGCAACTGAACTTTGGAAATTTCCCCACCAAGGATCACAACGATCGGAAGGGCCGGCGGGACGCTGCCTGGACCTGGGACCCTAGGGATGCCTTGGACCTGTGGTGGTAGCTATAATTCTCTTTCCCTCTCTTGGCTTTACCCTTTTTCTTTTCCTGTCACTCTTCCTGTCTATCGCAGACTGCTTTACAGGCAAAAACAGTAACGTTGCACTGTTTGATTGAAGCATAACCCCTTGGTGTGGTTGCCTTGATTTTTGCTCTTCGAGATCACAGCAAACAACTTGGGAGTTCCGTGCAGGGATGCAGTCGGCGGCTCAGGAGACCTCTGAGGTGCGGTTTGGGAAGGTACGGCATGGTGAAGGATTTGCTTTTTGCTTGCCCGAGTCTTACACTCTTTTGGTTTTTTTCTTTCTTTTTTTCCTGTAACTTGCTAGACTGGGCTTGTGACCTCAATGCCTGTATCAACTAAAGGGAGTTTTTTAAGGGATTGGTATAGCTACACAACAGCCTGGCTCCTGGTTGTATTAAATCTGATAGCTACACCAGGTGTGAGCACTGGGTGTATTAAGGACTTTAATAGGTATTAAAGCAGTGAGATAGAAGGCTGTTATTGAAAACTGCTTTCCTAAAGGTGTGGTACATCTTTCACTGGTTTATAAATAGTTCTATAACTCAAAATTTCTCTCTTACTTGCCGTGCTGGCCTTTATTTTGCTTTGCGTGTTTGTAGGAACATCTGTCTGAATTTCTTAGTGCCCTGCTCAGGTATCTGGCTACACTGTATTATCTGGCAGATTCATTGTTCTGGCCATCTGGCTTGTTGCTGATGGAGTCTTATTTCCTGATTTTATACATAAGAACTTAGTCTGTATTCACGCTTGAAACGAGAGTGCTGTGAATAGAGCAGGCAAACAGCGTGTGGCGCATCAGGGCACTGAAGCTCTGCCAGTTCAAGAGGCAGGTGCAGTCACAGTCAGGTCACCACCCTCCCAGAAGGAGCCAAACTGTGGTCTCTGCCCAGCAGAAAGCTGTGTTCTCTGCACTCAGCAGAATGGATGTGGCAACCCAGACAGAGCTCACCTGAAAACAGGCAGCCATCCAGGTCGCAGGCTGCAGGGAGTGCCAGAGCCTTTCAGTGGTAACGAGTAGCAGCAACAAGATGACCAGGTGGACCATGTGCTCAGCCTGGTTGCAGAGATACAAGAGGAAGTGGAAAGGTTAAGGAGCAGCAGCGAGGCTGAGCAAGAGATAAATTAATAGAGTCAAGCTCTGCCCTCCCTGAGACAGAAAGACCCACCATAAAAAGCTCCAGGTGTAAGAAATCAGGCAAGGAAGGCAACAGACCAGAATGGCAGAGTCAGGACCTGCTGGTCAAACTAAAGGTCAAAAAGGAACTGCACGGGCAGTGGAAGCAGGGACAGGTATCCTGGGAGAGTATATAGGGACACTGTCTGGCTGTATAGAGAAGGATCAGGAAAGCCAAGGCGTAGCTGGAGCTGAACTTGGCAAGGGATGCAAAGAATAACAAGAAGGGATTCTACAGGTGTGTCAGAAAAGGAAGATCAAAGAAAGCATACACCCTACTCACTGATGAGCAAAACTGGGAAGCTGGTAACAACACATGAAGAGAAGGCTGAGGTACCCAACAGCTTTTTTTGCCTCAGTCTTCACTGGCAACCTCTCTTATCACACCTGTCAAGTAGATGGACCGCAAGACGGGGACGAGAAAAGAAAGTTCCTTCCACTGTAAGAGAAGATCAGGTTCATGACCACCTGAGGAACCTGAACGTACATAAGTCTATGGGACCTGATGACATGCATTCAGACGGTAGTGGTCAATGGCTTGATGTCCAGATGGAGATTAGTGATATGTTGTCTCTCAGGGGTCCATACTGGGACCAGTGCTGTTTTGTATCTTCATCAATGACATGGTGGGATCTAGTTCACCCTCAGCAAGTTTGCAGATGACATCAAGCTGTGTGGTACAGTTGACATACCTGAGAGATGGGATGCCATCTGGAGGGACTTGGACAAGCTTGAGAAGTGAGCCCATGTGAACCTCATGAGGTTCAGTGAGGCCAAGTGCAAGGTCCTGCAGCTGGGTCCAGGCAATCCCCAGTATCAACACAGGCTAGGGGATGGAGGGATTGAGAGCAGCCCTGTGGAGAAGAACTTGGGGGTGCTGGTGGATGAAAAGCTGGATGTGAGTCAGCAGTGTGCACACACAACCCGGAAGGCCAACTGGGCTACGTCAAAAGAAGCATGGTCAGCAGATTGAGGGAGGTGATTCTACCCCCTCCACTCTAATGAGACCCCATCTGAAGTACTGTGTCCAGCTCTGAAGTCCTCAGTGCAAGAAAGACATGAACCTCTTGGAGGAGGCCACAAAAATGATCAGAAGGCTGAAACACCTCTCCTGTGAAGAAAGGCTGAGAGAGTTGGGGTTCTTCATCCTGGAGAAGAGAAGGCCCTGGGGTGAGCTTACTGTGCCTTTCTGTACTTAAAGGGGACCTGTAAGAAAGATGGGGACAATCATTTTAGCAGAGCCTGTTGTGACAGGACGAGTGATAGTGGTTTTAAACTAAAAACTGCACCACCTAGACATACACGAGTCTATGGGGCCAGATGGGTTGCACCCAAGAGTGCTGAAGGAGTTGGCAGATGTGCTCACCAAGCCACTGCTCATGATTTATCAGCAGTACTNTGTGTGATGTCATTTAGGTTCCTGCTCTGGCAGGGGGTTTGGACTAGATGTCGTTT
The DNA here is from genome assembly GCA_013396935.1 of Baryphthengus martii. Taxonomy (NCBI): domain Eukaryota; kingdom Metazoa; phylum Chordata; class Aves; order Coraciiformes; family Momotidae; genus Baryphthengus; species Baryphthengus martii. The sequence goes on along the minus strand of VWZK01017420.1, from coordinate 24,686 downwards.
CAAGGTCCCTTCCAATCCCTAACATTCTGTGATTCTGTTGAAGCTGGTGAAGGGTCTAGAGAACAAGTCTTATGAGGAGTGACTGAGGAAACTGGACTTGTTCAGTCTGAGGAAAAAGGAGGCTGAGGGGAGACCTTCTGGCTCTCTACAACTGCCTGAAAGGAGGTTACAGAGAGGTGGGTGTTGGTCTATTCTCTCCAGTCACAACTGACAGGACAAGAGGAAATGGCATCAAGTTGCACTATGGGTGGTTTAGGTTGGACATTAGGAAAAACTTCTACACCAAAAGGATTATCAACGACTGAAACAGGCTGCCCAGGGAAGTGGTTAAATCACCGTGCCTGGATGTATTTAAAACCTGTCTGGGTATGGTGCTTAGCGATATGGTGTAGTAGTGGCCCTGGTAGAGTTAGATAATGGTGGGACTTGATGATCTTAAAGGTCTTTTCCAACCACAGCAATTCTGTGATTCTATAAAAGAGGGTGGTTTTAGACTAGATATAGGGAAGAAATTTTTTACGATGAGGGTGATGAAACACTGGCCCAGGTTGCCCCAAGAGGTGGTCAATTCCCCATCTGTGGAAACATTCCAGGTCAGGTTGGACAGGGCTCTGAGCAACCTGATCTAGGTAGAGATGTCCCTGCCCACTGCAGGGGCAGTGGTGGACTAGATGACCTTTAAAGGTCCCTTCCAACCCAAAGCATTCTGTGATTCTATGAACTGCAGAGTTGTCTCATGAGTTGTTTTAGCACGATGTGTTTAAAGTTGAAGGGCAGGCTACTGGTTGTATCTATATGCGTTGTGTGTACAAGGTTGCTGGGAACCTTATTTTTGTCTCTTTCCCACATTAGAAATACATTTGTATATAGCAGGTGTAGCATTCCCCAAGAGTTCTCCAATTCAGGGGATAGATGGAGAGCCCTGAAGTCCTCAGAGAAATTGCTTTCAGTTTATTCCTTGATACCACAAGGTAACCCTCCCTCTCTTCCAGTAACACAGCTAGTCCTGGACTTGTAGTACATCACACTTCTGGTGGATTAACGCCTTTCTAACTTCCATCATGCAATTTTTCTCCCCCTTGACTGGAACACTTTGTGTTGTGTAATGAGACCTGTCAAAACTTGTTGTCAGCCTCTAGAACTATGTTGTTCTCACATGTCAAAGCTACCATTAATGTTTGCAGCCTGCAGATATGATATCATTGGAAGATGATTTGTCATTGAGTCACCTATCTCTCCTTATCTTTCTTCAGGTGAAGCATATTTTCCCTTCCAAAATGGCTTTCCGAGCTCTGTTTTTGTGTCTGGTTTTTGCTGGGTTTGGAAAGGCAAATGGTAAGTTTTGTTTCTTGACATCTGCCTAAACACAATCAGGGAACTAGTTTCTGATTCCTGAGGCTTCAACTTGTCAGAGTAACAGGCAAAAATAGATGAAATACAGATTTTGGTGCCTTTTGACATATGTTGAATAGCTGAGACATAGACGTGGAGCTGGCAGATACGACACAAGACCCCCAGCAGCATTTGGAGATGGGAGGAACATGCAACATCCTGTATCTACAATGACACTGGACACCGTTGCTCACCTGAGTTTATAGCTTCCGAGAGCGGATCCTCTCCTCAGGAGCAAATGTCTCTTTTTCTTTCCTTCCCTTTAATACACTGCAAATTCTGAAGCTACATACTCCAGTAATACTCTTTAGCCTCTTTTACTGGTCAGTTCTGCGAGAATGGCCCGGTGTGCTGCTTTTTGTGCATTCAATCTTCCTGTAGCTTTTAGGAAAAAAAAATTGAGTCTTTACTGAGAATGGGAAGCTGTGATATGATTCAATTGAAGTGAAAAGTCTACAGGGGTGAGTAGAGAAGTAGGATATGTCTTTTTCTTTTAAACTGTTCGGAAGCAAGTTAGAGCCTCAGCCAATATAAATAAACATAACTTCATCGATTTCCTATGAGGGTGCAGGAGAAGGACTTTTTTTGCAGGGGAAAACCATAGAAACAATATGAAATTGATGGAATTGTTGTGTCTGTGGGTGATCCAGTCCTGAGAATCAACATTACTGTTCTGAATGTGTGTGATATCTGCCCATTTCACTACTTCATGTCATTGCAGTGGTTCCGCAGGCTGAACACAGAAACGTGAAGGTGGGCAACAACGTGACTCTCAGCTGTACCCTGACAAAACCCATGGATGTTCTGCAAGTGACATGGCAAAAGGAGTCTGAAAAATCACATAAGAATATAGCTACGTACAGTACCATAAAGGGATTGAAGATTCATGAGCCTTATCAAGACCGAATGAATTTCTCAAGTCTGGTACTCAATGATACAAGCATCACTTTTTGGGACACTAAAATGGATGATTCAGGGTGTTACACATGTCTTTTCAATACTTTTCCTTTTGGCTCCTTGTCAGGACGTACCTGCTTGAGTGTCTTTGGTGAGTTTCTTTGCAGGGATATGTCTCTACTGGAAAAAGAGATGTTTTCTCACCCACGTCATTTCCTTGAGCAGACTGAGGAACTGAGTTCAAGGACTTTTTTTACCTTAACAGATTATTTTAAAACCTGGACTTTCAGGTTGAGTGAAACCTTTGAGGTCTATAACCTCAGCACAAGGGAAGAGTATTAGATCATGGCAGGGAGACCTGACCCAATGAATGCTTCTTGCATTCCTGCGCCATGGGTCTCAGTGCAAAACCAGTAAGCTTTGCTCTGTTTGATAATGGTTGAACTGCTATTACTGCTTATGAGCAGATGCTCATTGTGGTGATGGATTGTCTCATTTTTTTGTGTTGGAAGGTCTCAATGCATCTGTCCATTACAACGTTTCCGAAGGTCATTTGATAGCCATCTGTAATGCTGTTGGCCTCCCAGAGCCCACCATCACCTGGAACAACTTGTTCAATTCTACTCCTACACAGGAGATGGTCAGGCACAGCAATGGGATTGTGTCCATCACCAGTAAACTGGAAGTCTACAATTCTCAGAGCATCAGTGTGCAGGACTTGACCTGCAGAGTAAGCAACATGAATGAAAAAATGGAATTGCCGGTGAAAATAAAAGGAGGTAGGTGAATTATCGAAGCTACTTGGTAGCGTTCTCTTGGCCCCTGTGTTTCTCAACAGTGTGTTTGGTTAAGAATCTGTTGGGAAGAGGAGGGAGTGAAATGCGTACGTTCCAAGTAAGAAAAAAGGAAATCCTGCTTTGCAATTGTTGCTGGTTTTGAGACGATAACATATTGGGGTCCTCTCCAAGAGGGAAGAAAACAAACCAATTAGTTAGGGACCTGTGGGTTTTAGAGGCACCATGTGTTTTGCAGCAAGTCAAACTTCGATTTTCACATAGTTTCTTTGACAGTCCAAAAGTAGATACAAATGTTTGTCACAAATACAAGTATTTGTCACCTTATAGCTATCTAGATGAAGTAAAAACTCTGCGGTCACTCAATAAACTATGAAGCGGAAATTTTGAAATGAATAACAAACTATCTCTAAGAATAATTAACAAAATGTTTCAGTTAAACTCGTACGTTTTGGTGCAGTTAACCCATGTGTTATGTTTTAGTTTCTCTGACACACATGCATTGCAGTAATGGTCAGGGACAAATAGTATTTTCAGGCAGACAGGAAGGTGATCAGTTGAAGACACTTATATTGGTTTCATTGGGAAGGCTTAAATACATCAATGTAACATCTGAATATCTTGTAGTGCTAATTTCTTTCTTCTTCCAGTATTCCTTTCTGCTGGAAGGACTTTCGCTGCAGTTCTATAGATGAGAAAGCAGAAATATTAAAAGCTGAAGTACTGTTCTCGGTTCACACAAGAGCAGTATCTTGGGTGATTTATTTGTCATCAAATCCAGAGCCTTAAAAGGAAATCCACTTGGAAGTTAGGAAAACAGGAAAAGCATCTTGAGATTCTGTTAATTCCCAAATTATGTGCTCAAGAAGTTATTGTTATAGGAATAGTAGTAAAGAGTGTAAGACCTGACTTTTAATATCTTTTCTCTAAAAGTTCTAAAGCAAATTTGTTCTTAATTTTGAGTGATACTAATTGAAAAAAACATAGTAAATATTTTTGTCCTGTCTCAAATGCAATATTTGCTTGTTTTGGCCTTTTAAAAAGGATATACATATCTCAGAAAGCTGAAAACTAGAATTTTTATTTATTGCTAGGAGAATTAAAAATCAACTAATAGCTTGTTGTTCTAACAATCTTGTATTTTAGAGAAAGATAAATTCAAATTAATAGTTCAACTTAACATTGTTAAATGACATTATGGTTTTGACTTGATTCAAACAAATTTTAATTCAAAAAGTTTTCCAGCTAGTATCAGTGAGCCTTGAGATGAGCCTTTGTATTATCATTTTTTATGAATAGCAATCAAATGAAGTGGCTAACCGGGGAGGGATATTTATGCTCAGATGTTGGGTAGAACTACTTGAAGGCATCAAAACATAGCCTGTCGTCTTTTCTGAAAGTTAATTTAGCCTTTGTGACAGTGATGAGCATTTGATAGGAAAAGGAGCAACTTTTGTTTTATAAACAAAGCCTCAAATTCTGAATGAACAAAACACCTCGTCCGAAAGTGTCAAGACTTCTATAAAGTTCTGCTCGTGTATGCACGCCAGCTACTGTATCAGGTATGAATGACAGTTTTCTTTGTCGTGGATGAACATGAGCACATGTTTTTCTTCACAAAGCATTTTCTGTAGGTAAGTTCGTTTGCAGATACACACATTCACTTTCTCTTCTGAGCAACTGCCGCTTTCACATAGCTTAGCAATAACTTTTACAATCTTGGTGAAGAACCATTGTCATTAATCAAACATTGTCTTGGTTCATTTTTATCTTTCTTCCAAGTAAACCAATCTAGTGTTTTTTGCTCTTTTGTTTTCACAGAAGAGGGCTCCTCGTTGCTTGTGCTGATGATTACTGTGGGGATTTTAATTGTCGCTATACTTTTGATTCTGATCATACTGTGCTGGAGGAAGAGGCTGTGCAAGAGGAGTTGAAGTGGTGAGTCACTGGTGCATGGAAACCAACAGTTTTCCTAAGAGCCTATAATAAGGTCTGTTCACCTGCAGAAAAGAATGAGGCTTTGTTGAGATATCGTTAGGGAGTATGAGACTGTCACATCGAACACGTAAACTTTATAATTTCGTATTCACAGTTAAAGTTTATATCTTTTTCGGTTGCTTTTTGGTCTTAAATTTTGCAAATGCCATGTACTGACCTGGATCCTTGTTGCATAAGGGCAGCATTACCTTACTCAGAGTAGTTTTGACCAGCTGACCCTGTTCCTTCATACAGTGACCAGCTTAGGGAAGTGTGTAGTCCATTTTCCTAATGTACATCTGTTTTCCTGAAGGCCTCATTGATTAGATTGTTGTAAAACCCCAGTAGTGGTGCAATTGGTTCACTATGTTATCATCTGATTTTTTTTTTTATATATTTTTTTTTGGATGCTCTTTTTTGCATGTTGTTAAAAGTTACTTACAATTTATCTTGTATATGAGTCCACTGTCACTTTATTGGCCAAATCCTTACAGTGCGAAGAACATCTGTATAGCTACAATAATTCTTAACACTACATTTAGAGTACGTTACCACCCCACAAATACCTCATTGTAATGGGGATATCACTTACACCTCCTTAGCTCCCATCTGAGCAGCACACTGTGGATCCTAGTCTGGTTTTGTAGTGAGGTTTTGGGTTTTTTTTTCCTCAATCATCTGTGAAATCTCTTTGAGATCTTCAAAGCTTTGGTTATAATTGATTAACCCAAAAAAGAATAACATCTTGTAGAAAGCACTTTTCTGGTTTTATCCTCTAGTATCCTCAGATGGTGTTGGATTAAGGAGCAGCACCTACATATATATTTCTGGACACTCGTTTTGTAACAGCACAATAGAGAGTGAATAGTGCTGGCCAGAGGATACCAGTGTCTACCTGAGGTCATTGTCTGGGGCTTCAGTACTTCTTTTCATTCTGCACTAGATAACAAGCAAAGCCTTGCCAGTCTTGTCAAGACGCCTGATTTTTAAACAACAGCTTTTTATCTGTGTGGCTGGGGACTCTTCGTCAAAGTCTCTTCTGCGGTTGAGAGTATGCTTGGTTTTCACTTTGCGTTGATTTTTTGTTGGTTTTAGTTTTGTTTTCTCCACGGTAGATGCTTGGGAGTCAGGTGAAGAGCTGGGACTCAAAGTTGATGGCCCATCCCTCTGGCATTTGCCTTGTCTACCAATTACAGAACATACATACATGTTGGTTCTTCCTGAAAACATCCCAAGTGAAGTATTTTCACAACATTTGGCAAAAAGTCACTTGTGAGGAAACAAACTGAACAGCTTTTGTGGTGAGAGCTGATGCAAAAGCTTTGGCAAACTTAAATATTCATTCTCTGCCGAGCAGAGAGGCAAATCTAGCCATGTCTATCACTCAGTTTAAGTGTGATCAGCAGGCTGCAATGGATGACTAAATGTAATTTCACCCATGTTGGAGGTTTCTCAGTGCTACTCTTCTGGTAAAAAGTTACACCATTTCTTGCCGGGTTCAACTAATAGAGCTTAACTAAGCACGCTAATGTAAACCACGCCAACGTAAAACTGTCCAGTTAACAAGCCAAGTTCCTGGATTGAAGCAAAATAAACACTATTGGTCTGAATAAATTCCTGCAACTTTGCATATTGCATACACGTCTCAACTTGCATGCTTTCCACAGCAATCAGTTCTTTATTTCAAGCCTTGCAGACTGCTCCTATTTCAGCCTGACCAGTTAAAAAGCTTTGTAATTGGTTCTTTGGAGCTAGCAGTCTACAAGTGGATAAAATTCAAAGGAAACAATTTTCTGGAAGGCTTGTGATAGTCTGTGAGGAAGGACTATTTCACAAATGGATATACAAGCTGGATATTTTTTTTAATTGGATTTTTTTTTTTAATTTAAGCATCGGTTTGTTAATCTCTTCTGGTAATTTATGCATGCTTTACCATGTGGAAAACTTTAGAAATGATCAAATAAAAAATTTGTATTAAAAAAGCTATAATGACAAGGCCAAAAAATTCTTCAAGTTTGTTACTGAATAGATATGATGTGACCTAAGAAAGCTGAACAGATTATGTGAACTTGAAAAAAAAATCGTGGAAGAAGTAGAGAAGAGACCAGATCAGATTAAAAAAAAATCCATTCTGCAGAAAGCACCAACATAGCAATGAGGTTTTCCTGTTTCGAAATTGAAACATTCAGGTTTTCCTTCAAGTGGAAATTTACAGAACTTCGATTAAGCAGCATTAAAGTCTTTGTTTCAAGATGTTGGTATCTGAATACAGTCAATTAACTGTGTTTCAAAGACGTTCTGAAGATTAGCGTGCCTCAGATGCTACACAAATTCTATAAAACAGATTGAAAATACTTCTTTGTTATCAACTAGAGATCACTTAATATCCTAAGTAGGAGTTTAAGGTGCTCTGATTATTGTTTTTCGAAGCTGGTAAGTTACTGCAAATAATATAGATTCAGGTCTGTGAAGCTGCAAACAGCAACTTGGCTGATCAGCTATAATAAGTAGGTATCAGAAACCTAAATTTTGGTGGCCAAAGGTGTCCTGAAAGGCTGGGAAATACAGAAGTTTTGTGCAGAAGTTTCCAGTTATTTGGAAAACTTTACAAGAACAAGTACTTGAATATACTTTCCATTCCTTTGTTTGTAGTAAAGGTATGAATTATTTCTGGAAGAGCTGTTATAGCAGTGTCCTCTAGTGTTTGTTCTGTTTGGGGAATGCTGTGTTTCTAAGCTTTGGCTTAAAAATAGTGCCTGTTTTTATTTTATCTGTATGACTTGTTTTGTTTCTTCAGTGGACATACAGCTATTTTTGTTAATAGTGAGAGACCTAGGTAGTTGAGAACCACAGAGCAGCAGCTTGTTTTCAGGAGACTTTTCAGAATAAATATTTCGTGAAACGACAGCTAAATACCAGCCTTTCAGATGATGAATTTGGGACGTAATTCCCTCTTTCATAAGGTAGATGGGTATAACACACCTGGCTCACAGAAGAACCAGTCTCTGGCTGTCGTGTTGCAGCTGGGGAGGCTCATTTTAGAATTGCTTTGGTTTCTTCTCAAGTGTTGCTTTATCGTGAGTAGGAGACTATATTTGTCCTATTTTGAATTGCCCCAAATGGCAAAAATATGCAGTGCTTTAAGTGGAAAGTTGTTTTGCTTGCAACAGCCTCATTCCTTTACCCTTCTTAACCCTACACAAAAAAAACCACAGTGTAAAAACATTGTAGCCGAACAAGCCTAAACAGAGCTAATGAGGGGAGGAAAAAAAACCATAAAAATACAAAACTGTCAACCATGTCAGCAGAGGGGTAATTCTGCTCTCAGGCTGCCCATCAAGTTTCCCGCAGACATAAATATTTCCCAAGATGTTTTCTGGTTTAATCACACACTGCTTCCAAACAACTCCTGTTCCTTAGTGAGTCATAAATTTTCTGTTCGTAGCAATGTGCCTGACAGTACCCTTCTGTCTGCATCGTACAGAGAGAAAGCGTGGGTGCTCTTTCCATGCTTTCCACAATTTAATGCTAACTATTTTCACTGGGAAAGACAGAGATGGCTGGTGCTTTGTCTGTTTCCCAGTTTGATGTTTTCCCCAGTGTGTTTTGCTGGGGAAAGCATGCCTCTTGTCCTGCTTCCCATTTTGGAGAAGAGCTGGGAGAGAAAGGTTTGTGAATAAATACAGGTCTCCTGGGGCGTGGCTGAGGATTTTGTCTGGAAGGAGGAACTAATTCCTGTTTGCTACTAGCAGGATGAAGATAGCAGTGCACAAAACATCTCAGAGCTTGTCCTGCCCACTCTAAAGGGAAGGCATTGAAGTATAGGCTACTAAAAAGAAGTTCCTTTTTTTGCAAACAAGGAGGCCTTTACTATGTGTGATGAATACAATTTCTATCCTGTGCATCGTGTCTGTGCTTGTATTTCATTATGAAGTAACTTTTACAGTCCTTCATTCTGCTTTTCATTCTGACAATAGGGCTTTACATATAACTAGAAAATAAAATGTCTGGCAGCCATCTCCCAGAAGGGGAGAAAAAAACAGCATTTCCTTCATTGGCAAGAATTATTTATGTGCTCAATTCCAAAGTGGTTTTCCTTTGCAAAATACTTTGGCTGTATGCAACGTTATTAGATAAAGTGATGGAAACCTTTTTCTTACTCTTCTACATGAAAAGTAAGGATGCCATTTTTTTTATTTTTTTTTTTTAAATCACATAAACGGTAGCGCCATAAATTGAGTCTCAAACATTTGAAATGACCTTCTGAAATATCAAACTATATATTTAGTGAATAACCTTGTTTGTGTGTTACCAACCAGGAAAGATGGTTTGCTTCTCACAGTTCATAGAACTATTTAGGGTGTTATATATTCCTTATCTCACTGTCATATTCTGAATTCTACAGTGTGCATGCTTTTCAGAATTTTATAAAAGTTTTGTTTAGTAGTAGCTGTGTAGTAAGTTCTTTTTTTTTAAAATTCACATAATCTTGTCTTCAGGTCAAAATGTTTTTTTTTAAAGTCTGAAATACTGTTTGAACAGGTGTTGATGGTCTTAGTTTAATGAAAACAGAACAATATAATAAATCTGATTCATTTGGTATTGTATTAGTATGGAATGGAAATGGAGAATGCCTTCTAATTTTTTTCTTCAGTAAATCATTCTTACTATATGCAAATGAAGTAATATTAATTCTGATTTTTTTTCATGCCTTATTCAATGTCTCTTGTTTGGAAATACCATCTTATTTTTCCCGCTATTTAAATATGCGGTAAGGCTTTTCACTCAGCTGCCAATTTCCCCATTCAGAAGGGGTCATTACAATTGTTCAGTTACTCTCAAGGTACTTAATTAAATTTTTGGGAGATACAAGCAAATGAATCTGAAGCCATGCTTACGTTGAGACAGAGGGCGAGGTGATGGAGTGCGCTGTGTAGTGGTAGTGCAGATGGCCACAATCAGCTAAAGGGCTGTGCAACTTGAGCAGTGCTGCTCCAGTGTTTATCTGAAGGCAGGAATGGCTTTTAAGCTGATCTTTCCAAATGTCTGCCATACGTGTCATGCAAACTTCATCCTAATGATCAGCCTATCCTTAGAGTGGCTTTCTAGTACCTAATGGGAGCCCACAAGAAAGATGGAGAGGGACTTTTTATAAAGGCATGTGGTGATAGGGCAAGGAGCAACAGTTTTAAACTGAGAGAGGGTAGATGTAGATTAGATATAAGAAAGAAGTTCTTGAGTGCGAGGGTAGTGAAGCACTGGGATGGGTTGTCCAGTGAAGTCGTGGATGCCTCATCCCTAGGAGAGTTTAAGGCCAGATTGGATGGGGCTTCGAGCAACCTGATCTAGTGGAAGATGTCCCTGCCTGTGCAAGATGTCCCTGCCCATGGCAGGGTGGGGGTGGAACTACATGATCTCCAAGGTTCCTTCCAACGCAAACCATTCTGTAATTCTATGTATGTGTAGCTCTCCTCCAGGTTTCTGAGGAGAGCTGACTGCTATTTAAAGCAATAGTAAAGCAAAGGATAGAATAACCACTGGCTGAAGGCTTATGACGGCCTGTCCCCAGGGAATGCTCCAAATGCCAGTAGGGCAAAGGCTAGGAGTCTTTTTCAACTGCCTCTAGACACTGTGATCAGAACTGTAAAGTGATTTAGAATAATTTTAGGGTGGTGTCACAGTCTAGGGTCAGGGCAGCCCGGTAGACCTGTAACAGACACTCTCTGTGAACCCCTCTCCCTTCCCAAAGGAGAAGAGAAAGAGAATAAGGGAGAGAGACTTATCAATTAGTAAAGGAAATTAGAACGGCTTTAATGGAAATGGAAAATAATAATAATAAAATGGAATATATACAGATATATACAAAATCAGTATCTAACCCAACCCCTGCTGATGGCAATTATGTCACCCTCACCATGGGTGCTGTGGAGCAGGCACCAGGAAAGTCCCAGACTGGGCCCAGTAGGAGATGGGAACCAAGTTCAGGAGCTGGATTCTGGTACTGGATTCAAGAACACTCAGATCAGGATCGAAGGCAGAACCAACAGACTTCTCCTTGGACACCTGCTATTGAAGAAGCAGGGAAGAATCCAAGCAAGGGCCCTGAGCAAGAGCCCCCAAGCCAAGGGCAACCGAGCAAGGGCCCCCAGCAGCCAAATGGCTGTCTATGGCCTGGAGCACCTGCTTGCTCAGTTTAAGGGCACTTCTCTGTCTGCTCCTCCCCACAGGTGTGGCCTTTTACTTTCTGCACCCCCCAACATGGTACACTGGCTCTAGCACTGGATTTGGTCTGCACACCAATCCTTGGTAGTAACTCTAAACTTTGTGTTATCTCTGCTAGAAGCAGGCACTGCCTCTGAAAATAGGCTGTTAACTTCAGAAAGGGCAGTTAGTTAAAAGAATGTAACTGAAAAGTAACATCACTGAACAGAAATATTTCTGTTCTAACTCAAACAAGGACAGGTGGAAGACAATCTTTGGGGAGGGGGGAGACAAAAATGGAGCTGTTCCCCTTCAGAGAGTACTGTAAGCTGGATAGATTTTTAAATCTTGGTGATTGAAATCACCAGGCAAGAAGCTTTGCTTGAATTCTTCCGATGTAAATTTGTTTTCTCCCTCTGCTTCCATTACTTTACTTAAAATAAATATTTGTTATGGTATTACTGTAACAACTGCAGGTTTTTCTTCAGCAATTATAAAGGGAAATTCACATGTAAATTGGTGTCTTGTGTAATACAAACTACCCGGGTTTTAGAACACCTTTTTCAGTAGTGTACTTCCCTCTACACTGGTAATGTCTTTTGGCAGCTACTGCCTAGCAGAACGACTTGACTTCCTCCCAAGGTGAAATGGGTTTGTAAGCCAGCTCCTGCCCTCCTGCCCTTCCTGCCTGTGCTGTTGAAGATAAGGTAGCTTCTTAAATTTGAGTTAAGGTATCATCTTTAGTGAACGAAGGAAGCAAGGGAGAACATGGACTGAAGCCGGTTTCATTGTGTTTTAGGAATGTGTGCTACTCGTTGTACAGCAGGGAAGGTCCTATGGTTGTTCACCAAAGAGAAGTTCTATCCATTTATTCCCTCGCCACACCACCACTCGGCAGCACCTGAGGCCTTGTCTCAGTGGCCATAATTCATCATATTTCCTGTTCTTTCTTTGTTTTCTAGGATCCTAGAGGATTTCCATTCACCTACCAGATCATTACAGCCCAGCACTCCAAAGGCAACATTACAAGCAGTGACTGGACTGGCTGGAAGGAAACAGCAATGAAAGGAAATACATCACATACACTACCCTGTCTAGATGCCAAGCTGATCGTTGAAAAGACTAGTGCAGTGTTTGTTATCCAGTTTAGAGGCTTAATCATAACAAGTAAGAACAGAGGGACTGCTTAGTCTTCTTCTCTACTAGCAGGCAAAATCTACTCACTCATTCCACTCTTGGTCCTGCTAGTGTGCAAAATGTATTTGCCTTTTTCCACTTGTCTGTGGAGGGAGGCTCTGCAAGCTTTCTGGGGATCCTCTTCTAGCGCCTAATTGCTCTCACAGTAAAGAGGAGTTTAGTTGTTGCCAACCTCGGCCTGCAATTTCACTTACAGCAGCTCTGCGTTCATTGCCCTCTTCCTGTTATTTGGTTTTCCTTCCAGTAGTGAAAGTACTGGCATTAACTCTTTTTCCCCCTTTTCCCTTTTCTCCTTTTTTTCCCCCTTTTCCCTTTTCTCCTTTTTTTCCCCCTTTTCCCTTTTCTCCTTTTTTTCCCCCTTTTCCCTTTTCTCCTTTTTTTCCCCCCCTTTTCCCTTTTCTCCTTTTTTTCCCCCCCTTTTCCCTTTTCTCCTTTTTTTCCCCCTTTCCTTTCCATTTTGCTGTCATTCTCTCTATTTTTTAAACAACTCTGTTAATACTCCGACCTACTCCTTGCTTAGCTATCAAAATTAATGAACTAGATTTGTCAATAGTTCTCCTGCTTATCCTATGCACTGTTCAGAATAGTTTCCCATCTTCATCCTTTTTTGGTGTCTCTTTATAAATACGGACAAATTGCTCTGCTGGACAAAAGCCATTTTTCCATACTTGGACCTTGTTGTCAGGGATGTTACACTCTGAACCTACTATTGTGTGTCACTACTGTGAAGGTAATGGTTTCAGTGGGGAGTCTTACAGAGACTGAATTTACTACTTTGCCGTGGTTTCCATAGCAGATAAAGAAATTGTGCTGCTCTTAAGAGCTGGGACCTAACTCTGCTCCTGCTCCAGCTCCAGGTAGGATTGGAACTTCTCCCCATGCTGGTTACTCCTCACTGCCTGCCCAAGCCAGATGATCTGGCCTTTTCCAGACTTAACACTCCAGTTTCCTGTCCCTCCCCCTTACTGCTTGTGAGAGCAGAGCACTCCTGGGCATTGCCTTGCAGCTTGTTGTATTTGCGGGGTTCAAATCCTCGGCATGTCCTCTGCCTCCTGACACATTGACAGGGTTCTATGCCTGATTCACAGGGTGAAGGCTGCTAAAAACAAGCCTACCTCTGGGCATATCGTTTTTCTGACAGAATAGACAGATGGGAGAACTGCAGGGGGTCCTCTGGTGACTTTCTTTTTTCTGCTGACAAGTGTTAATGTTTAAGGTCTTTCTCAGTCTTGCTTCTGTCTGAATATTTGTCCTTGTATTGGGATCACTACCAGTATCTTCTTGTCTTTTGGATTCAGTTAGCATTTGTTTGTGCATCTAAAATATTCCATCTTACTAAGTGTGCAGCATTTTGGATTGTCCTTTTAATGTCCTACCAAGAGTACAAACTGTCAATCTGAAAAATCAGCAGAGAAGATTTAGCAGATGCAAGACATGACTAAATGTTCAGAATCGGTATTTTGTTAGTTCCAGAGCGATGGCCTCTCTAGAGCCTGGCAAAAAGCTGTATGTGTGTGTATGTCTGCATGTATTGCTTAGGACATGAGGGGTGACATTTGCTGTTACTATTATAGGTGCAATATGAATTATTTATTTTTATTTGTCACTTTTTATAATTAAAAAAAGCCTAATCCAGTCAAAACACCAACTGGTCCACTTTTTTACGTGCTCTATTGATGTACTAAGTGTTCCATTTTCTGCATGTGCCTTTGCTGAAATGAAGACAAACAAAACATCTTGGAACATAAGGCCACAAGTTTCCTTTCATTTGTAGCACACTGTCTGTGAGCTTTTAGAAATTAATGAGAAACGTCATGTATGAGCTCTAAGTGCATGAATTATTTCTTTGGGAAAGGCAGTAGTGACTTGGTGTATCCTTTGAGATATATGACCTTCTGAGTTGAATTGTGAAACCAGTAATTTTTGTTTGTCATGGTGTCAGCTGCACTTTTCTTCTTAAAAGACGTGATTGTGAGAAATTTAAATCTACTTAAAAGGACACAGCGACACTGCTGTCTCCCTAAAGAAATTGAGTGTCATGGGATTGTGTCCTAGGTCTTGCAATACCGGTGAAAGGCAGCAGTTTATTGCTTATCTGACCTCTACCAGTTGTTAGAGTGGAATTGAACAGGCAGCAATTTCCAGAGGTTTTGAGGTTGCAAAATAAACTCCTACACTTGACGTTTCAGGGAAGCAAATGGTTGCTACTGATGGTTTCTGAACTTCCTACTAAATGCTGGCAAGCAGTGCGAGTCTCATTCCTGGCAACCTCGCTCTGAGCGATAGGAGTTAGTAGTTTCTTGTCCTGGGAATTTGGCACCCTGAGATCAGCCACGTCACCTTTCCATGCACAAAGAGAAGGTAGTGAGCCAGCAGCACCACTGTCCTGAGCACAATGCAGGGCAAGCTGTGGTTTCCCCAGGCAGAAGAGCAGTTTTTACCACGCAGAAGAGGAGCAGTACTGCTTTCCATCATCCAGGAGCTCCTGACAGAGCTGGATCAAGTGTTGCTTCGCCCACCAGTTGTGAGATGAGTTGTGCTGGCAGAGCACGGCAGGAGCTAAACAATGAGGGCTGGGAAGGTTCAGGCTGGGCCGGAGTTTGAATGACCCTCAAGAAAGTAGATTGGCCACCCTTAACTTCACAAAAGGTAAATAAATGCAGAATAGCAGGTTTCCTCAGGGAAACCTTAAGGTTACTGTAAAACTTGTAAAAGGTTGCTTTTTTTGGCTGACAGCCTCCTCCTCAGAACCTGTCAAGATGTTTGCTTTTGTTTTCAAGTCACACTGAGTTGCTTAGTTCCTACAGCTGTGTCCTCTCTTTGTGTGCTTTTGTCCCCGGCGTGCTCAAGGATGCCGTTATTCTTAGTCTTTAATGGTGCTGATATATGGGACAGGAAGGAGAAGTGTCTGCTAGAGATAACAATTTCCCTGCATGATTATGGTAATGGAAAGATGGTAATGGTCTTCAAAATCCCAGCAGGCAGGGCTAAGTTTCTAGGAAAGAGAGACCTTGCCAAAAAAAAACAAACAACAAAACTCTTCTGATAGCATGAGAATGGTTTTCTTTTTGCCTTAGGTATTTTCTCATTGCCTTGCCACCCTGACAACTCAGCCTGAAGTCAGGGCAGCTGCTCCAGTTGCCTCTGAAGAAGTGCTGAATGCATGCTTGAGTTTTTTCCAATATCTTTTCCTCATCTTTCACCAATCCATGAATTTTGCCTTTGTACAATGTATTTCTAGTTTCCATGTCTGAGAGATAGACTTTCTTGGATGCTCCTGGGTGACTCTTTCCCCGTTATGTCATCTCACGTGTCTGCTTGCTTTACTCCTGTGTTGTCCAGCTACTGCTCTCCTAACTCAAATGCTGTTTGCTTTGAAAGCATGGCAGCGGCCGTTCTCAAAGTCTGTTGTGTATCAAGATGTCAAGGAAGGAAGTGCAGGATAATTTTAGAAGCTAAGAGGACATATGGGGAGGAGGGGAGGGGTGTTGTCTGGATTTTCTTTTTTTATTATTTTTTTTTCCCCTTTAGATGTGCTGAAGTTAGTGGCAGAATCAGGACTGGACAAGAATCTGCATGTTGATGACTATATTTATTACCTGGAAAGACTTAAAGAGTTTTGACTTTAAAATTGAAAGCACTTAAATGTGTTTTTCTGAGACCGTGTGAAGTGAGCAAGATTCACTTTCTGTATACAGGTCTCACCTGCTGCCTTCTCTCTGGGACCTTATGTACCATTTTTCATTCTGAATATGGTGTTTCTATTTCTGTGGCCTTAATCTTATGACGTCCAGCTGGAAAACTTCACAGCCTTTTGCAGGTCTGTTTCTGTACAGTCAGCTGTCTAACAGTGAGCTGATCATTTTGCGTGCTGGAAGAAACTCACTTCATGGTGTTTCCAGCATGTCTGAAAACTCCTCAGCACTAGGGTGGCAAGTGTGCTTTTTAGCACTCAGCAGCTTTCATGTGCATTCTTCAAAAATCCTTCTGGGCAGGATCTGAAGCAGGCTATCTGCCCTGTCTTAGTAGGGAAATGTGTGGGTAGCAAGTTTCTTAGTCAGTCCCCCAGCTGCTGAAACCCTCGTGCTGAAGTAAGAGAGGCAATCTGCAGCTTCCGTGTGCCAAAAGGATCAGTGTCACCCCTGGGGACTGAGAGTCCTTCTGCCATGGAATTCATAGGGATGGCTTGAAGGAGATGGGAATGATAGGAGCTCGGTCCTATCACAGAACACTAGGGGTTGGAAAAGACCTCTAGAGATCATCTAGTCCAACCCCGCTTCCAAAGCAAGTTCACCTAGATCAGGTTGCACAGGAGCGTGTGTGTCCAGGCAGATTTCGAACGTCTCCAGAGGAGACAACCTCTCTGGGCAGCCTGTTCCAGTGCTTTGAGTCACTCTACTTGTGAGACAAAAGTATGGCTGCCTGGATGGGCAGAACTGGGCAATAAAAAATAGGACTGCAGTTCTGGCCTTGCTAATCTGGGTTTCCTTAAGGAAACAGAGGAGATGGATTTCTTACTAAATGCAGCCCAGTAAATCACTCCTGGAAAACAATGCAGCTGAATGTACTAGGCTGACAAAAGGAAGTGGGGGGGTTTCCCTCTGCTTACTTGAAACAGGGTTTAAGCAGATCACTCGTTGGCCGTTGAAGCAGGTTATCAGACAGATTGCTCGTTCTGGGAATAATTAACAAACTACTGATTAATGTATTTTGTAAGGAAACACTGTGAAAGAATGATTAATTTATACTTGATTTCACTCACTCTTAAAGCGTTTCTGATTTCACTTCTTTCTTCCTGATTATGCCTAGGGAGACAAGTGAAAATGTGGGCCTGCTGATGAATCAGGTGGGCACCCTAGTGGCAGCAGATGCAGAGAAGGCAAATTTATTGAATGCCTTCTTTGCTTTGGTCCTCACTGCTAAAAACAGCTCTCATGAATCCTGGACCCTGGCGGTAAAAGACCTGGAGAGAGGAAGACTTTCCCTCGGTAGAGGAGAACCAGGTTAGAGACCACTTACTCAAAGTGAACACCCATAAATCATGATGGGATGCACCCATGACTCTTGAGAGTTGGCAGATGTTATTGCTGTGCCACTCTCCATCGTCTTTGAAAGGTCATGGAGAACAGGAGAGATGACTGAGGGCTGGAGAAAGGCTGATGCCACTCTAGTCTTCAAAAAAGGGCAAGAAGGATGACCCAGGAAACTGCAGACCAATTAGTCTCACCTCCATCCCTGGAAAGGTGATGGAACAAATCTTTCTGAATGTCATCTCAAAACATGTGGAAGAGAAGAAAGTTATTGAGAGAGGTCAGCATGGATTCACCAAGGGGAAATCATGCTTGACCGATCTGATCGCCTTCTATGATGTCATAACTGGCTGGTTAGATGACAGAAGAGCAGTTGATGTCACCTACCTTGACTTCAGCAAGGCTTTTGACACTGTCTTCCATAACATCCTCATTAGGAAGCTCAGAAAGTATGGGTTAGATGAATGGGCAGTGAGGCGGATTGAGAACTGGGTGAATGGCAGAGCTCAGAGGGTTGTGATCAGTGGCACAGAGTTTTGTTGGAGGCCTGTAGCTGGCAGTGTTCCTTAGCGGTCAGTACTGGGTCCAGTCTTATTTAACACACTCATCAATGACCTAGGTGAGGGGACAGAATGTATCCTCAGCAAGTTCGCCAATGATACAAAACTGGGATGAGTGGCTGACGCATGAGAGGAATGTGCTGCCATCCAGAGTGACCTGAACAGGCTGGAGTGTTGGGCAGAAAGAAACCTGATGAGTTTCAACAAGGGCAAATGTAGGGTCCTGCACCTGGGGAGGAAAAATGTCATGCATCAGTACAGATTAGGGGTAGATCTTGGAGTCCTGGTAGACAATGTTAACCATGAGCCAGCAGTGTGACCCTGTGGCCAAGAAGGCCAATGGTGTCATGGGTTGCATTAAGAAGAGTATGGCCAGTAGGTCAAGGGACATCATCTTCCCCCTCTATTCTGTCCTGGTGCGGTTGCATCTGGAATATTGTGTCCAGTTCTGGGCCCTCCCAGTTCAAGAGAGACAGTGACCTCCTGGAGAGAGTCCAGTGGAGGGCAGCAAAGGTGACTGGGGGACTGGAGCATCTCTTCTATGAGGAAAGGTTGAGAGAGCTGGGACTATTTAGCCTGGAGAAGAGAAGACTGAGAGGAGACCTTATCAGTGTCTATAAATGTCTCAAGGGTGAGTGCAAGGAGGATGGACCCAGGCTCTTTTCAGTGGTGTCCAGTGACAGGACAAGGGGCAACGGGCACAAGCTAGAACATGGGAGGCTCCAACTAAACATGAGGAAAAATTTCTTTCCTGTAATGGTGACAAAGCACTGGAACAGGCTGCCCAGGGAGATGTGGAGTCCCCTTCTCTGCAGATTTTCAAAGCCTGCCTGGATGTGAACCTGTATAATGTTCTCTAAGCATTCCTGCTTCAGCAGGGGGCTGGGACTCTGATCTCTAGAGGTCCCTTCCAGCTCTGACGATTCTGTGATTTCCTGCTCGGTCTTCCCTGACCTCTTGTTCTTCTTGGTCTTGGACAAGTCCCTTCCTGCTTACTCTGTTGTTCTTCACAAAGGATTTTGCCTGAAGAGTTCTATTTTCTAACTTACCTCGACACGCTCTCCAGCTGATTGCTCCATTTCTCTCTCTAATATCTGAGAGTTCACAGCAGTCTCTCCATCAGTGAGGGTGTTACCTCCCTGGGCCACGGTGACCACACAGTGAAAGTTGCTCCAGTGAAAGCTCATCTTTGCTTCCAAACCAGAAGGCAGCCCCTCTAGGAAAGGCAAATAACCTGGGATCTGAGATCAATATTTTAATTTTAGGATTTTTAGGGATTTTGTTGCAATGTTGTTATTGATAGGGTAGGAGTGCTGTTGACCAGGTTCTTCTGTAGTGAACAGCTTCTTTCTCCACTTCAGTGGAAGCCTCTCCTAATTTTCAGTTGAGAATCTTACCTTCTAAAGTGATTTGGGCACCTGAGAGGCTAAGCCTTATTGCAGCTTGCAGTAGTAACCATTAACTGAGATCCTTTTACCATCTTCTTCACTGGAAAGAAAAATTACTCGCATTGACCAGATATATTTTGGTTTGGCCACCTGGCAGAACTGCAGTGTTTGAGAAGAGACAGACTTGAGAAACTGGGAAATTGGAATTGGAGAAGTTGAGATACTTGAGCATGCTGGCTGCCTCGTAAGCAAAAGTTGTGTTTTCACTGGAAGAGCAGAAATCCCTGTGTCAGGCAGGAGTAACGACACAAGTTGATGGGATCCACGTAGGGGGTGGTTGGTGGTTTACCAAGAGTGAGAAAAACACTGAGGGGGAGTCCTTCTGGCCTGGTCCTGTCCCCTCCAAATCAGTAAGGGAGCAGAAGTGTTATGAAGCCCTGTAACTGATCTACAACATCAGACTGCAGGAGTTACTCAGCATGGCCTTGTTTAACATCCGAGGCTGAGGTTATTTGTTGTGGTCTCCTAGCCGTGTTTCCTATGAAGAGCTTTTTTTGGAAAGTGCAGAGTTTACTTTTTGAGTGTTCTTTGGGCTTTAAGTGTTCAGGTTCACATGAGATCTGGACTCTGATTCTTCAGACACAGTGCTGTGCACGCCAAATTTGGGTGAGAAACTTTAATCTGATGTTGGCTTTGGGAAAGAGAAAACTTTCTCCTAGGGGATACACATGGTGCCTAACAGGCGATCTATAAAGAGCTCATTATGTCTTTATTATTTGGCATGGAAGCAGCACTCCCATCTATGGAAAAATCTCTCCATTCCCACAGGAGAAGGAGCTGTGTTTTTGCTAGCCAACCCAGATACTTTCCCACTCCCATCTGACTCAGCTTTGTGTGTTATCTAGCCAATGTAAAGGACCTAGGGGTAAAATTAGCCCTAGAAAGCAGTATAGGCACCTCGCCATCTAGAAAAACTGTTATGTTAAAAATGGGGCAGATGGAGCCATTGCGAAAGGTCAGACATGAAAACCTCATGTGGTGTAATCAGCTAACTGGACCAACTAGACCAGATTTCTGCGTTCCTGAAAGCACTTCTCAGGACATTTTCTGCTTGTGTTCAAAAATGAGATTTCTGCTGTGAGGTCTCCCCTCCTCAAGCTTTTCTATATTAGCTGAAAGGTCGGTATTTTAATATAAGAAGAGAGATATTCCCAGAAATTATTCCTTCTGATCTTTGTGACCTTTTTATAAGTCTGAAAATTTGAGGGGCTAAATGGTAGACAATAGGTGTGAACTTATTTGGTATCAGCCTAATTTGTATTATGTGGATAATATGACAAATTATTTAACCCAAGCTGTAAATTCTCTGCTCGTTGGTTTTACATTACTTGCAAGCAGACTTAATTTAATATCCTTGCTTCCTTTGCTTCCGCTGCGTATAGAGTGACTGTTTTGATGGTGTGTGTATAATCCATTCCATTACAAAGTGGGTTTGGGCAAGTGCAGCTTTCATATAGTTACGTGTTTCGTATGTGCAACTGCTTTTATCAGTATGCATTTGTTAGCCTTTCCTGCTGAAACATTTGTGAGACAGCTTTAAGCTATGTTTAGAATTTACAGGCACTTACATCCTTGAGAGAAAATAATCTATTTGGGACTCTTTCTCAAAGAGGAAATGTCCCTGAACAGGCATTTAGAAGAAGTGGGGCTGTTGATACAGCCCTGTTCCAAAATGGTGTCTGTTTTAGTTCAGATATTGTATGACTTAGATGTTTCCAAATCATTCTTCTCCGCTGGCATGCACATATATGGTGTATTCTATTTTTAAAATAAATATTTTTAAATTATTATTATTCATCTGGTCACAGTACAAATAATGTTAAGTCAAAAAAGAAGCTATTACTTCACCATCTTTACTGCCTGTTTTGCTTACAAAAATAGGGTAAATATAAACAATTTCTTTTTTCCTTTCCCTGGTGAAAGGTACCTTCAGTGGAATAAAAAAATATTTTGTGAGAGAAATATTTCAAGGTTTAATAAGTCTTTAACTTCGAGTGTTCCATCATGTTTTATTTTAATAGATAGCTTCTGAACAACACTAAATAATGTAGAATTCTACATCTTTTGACTCTGATGAGCTGCTCTGGTTGACAGTACGAGACTATGTGAAAGGGTCAAAAGGAGAGAAATGTTTAGGATGTACAACAAACCAAATAAGCTGTGCTGACACTGTACATGGAGGTTGGACTTTTTGATGAATCTCCTCTCTCAGCGGCATTTCCAAACCAGTAACTATTTGGAAATGGAGTTGCCTCAGTTTTTCTTACTTTACATGAAGTCTTGAAGGAAGAGCTGAGAACAACCTCCACACTACTCTTTGTCCTTGTCTTCAGAGCACGGAGAGACAGATGATGATGGAGGCGATCACACTTCAAATCCCCCTGGGCAGAGGAGAGATCCTGAACCTGCCCTTTATGATATGAGCTGTTATCAACACTGGGCTGTAGAGCAGAACGGGAACTGCAGCAAGTAGCAGACGCGGTTACAGGAATTATGGAGGATTACAGGGGACAGTCTAACTTTGTGGCGAGGAACCTAAGGAGGCCAACTCTTTGTGTCATAGAGAGGGTTCTGAGAGGAGTGTAGGTCAGAAGCCAGCTGCACTTTGAGGTGCAGTAGAAGAGCCCCTCTCTCTGGAGAGCCTACACTTGCAGAAAACTGCCACAGGGCTGCTTCAGGTTTTTGCTGCCTGTGCGAACTCATCTATTTCCAGGAGAGCTACTAATATCTAATGCTGGTGGGTTTTACTGCTTGGCTTCTGTGTTAAAATCAGAATCAGAATTCTGTGTTAAAAACAATCAGACCTATGCAAATTCTCACATTTACAAGATTATCTCCGATTATATGATTTTATTTTTAGATAATAGGGTTAAATGAAATAGAGATGTTAGTTTTCATTCTTGCAGAAAAGCTTAAACAGTACTTCAGGTTCCTTCTTGGGGCACATGTAGTCATATTTTATCCTCGGCATTAAGATGAACATACATCTGTATATAAAATCAGTACTTAACTTCCTGTGTGGTTTGTTGACTTAATGTGACATTATCCTGAGATGACTCCAGCATTGAGGTTACTCTGAGTAGCTCTTTTCCTTAGATAAGATCTTCCACTGAAAACCAGAATTACTTTTACATTTGAAAAGGTAGATGTTGGTTAATAAGTAAGTGGGGAGTTTTCAGCTTCTATAAAGAGAAAACTGAGGTGTCAGACAGAAATAAAGGTCCGGGGTGTATCTCGTTCCCACTTTCTGACATCCTTGTAGGCAGGTCCTTGCTTCCAGGTTTGATTTCAGACAACTTTGTGCTTTTCTGCTTTGCATCAGATTTTGCACTTCTAGCAACTCCTGTTTTCAGCTCCTATGATGCCTTCTTCAGGGAATGTAGGTTCTGGGCTCTTTACTAGGACTTTTCTTCTACGTAATAACTTCCAGGCTGGAGCTTTCTTTTCTAGAACAGATTTAGTTGCTTCCAAGAAAAAAAAAAGGACTGTTCCTCCCCAAGTGCTAACTTGAACCAAGCATTTCCATTTCTAGAGACACATATTGTCCAAATTATATGTGTGTATATATATTAAAAAAAAAAAAAAAGGGTCCAAACTCCCAAAATGGACATTAGAAACTTCACTTCTGTAAGTCGCCAAGTATTTAGACCTAGTGGAAGACAGATCTGCACGGCCTGGGACTATCTTAAAGGAAACGCAACAAGCAGCTACTGGAGTACAACTACCCCTGTGCCACACAGCAGCTCTCTGTGTGTGCAGTGAGTTTAGGTTATCCAGAATATCTTCTCTTCCAGGAGCAAAATCTGGTTTTACTACATATCAAAGATTGTAATCTTTCCTCACGGGGAGCAGGGAAATCCCCAGTCCACTGATTCTTCTGGAAGGAAAATATTTGAATGTAGAAGATGCAATACCAAGAGTACTGTCAGTCTCCCTATAAAAGATGGAGATGTGATATAACCTAGGTGTGTAAACACAGTGGATTTAGGATGGAATAAACATTTAAGTATTAGCACGGACATTTTGCTCTTCTTTTTCATCTTATTCCTACTATATATGATCGAAGCAGTGTAGTGCAGAAAAGAAAAAGTGCCAAGAATGACACTTTTCTGCCCTAACTTGGAAGAAAAATTGTTTTGTCCCGTGAGAGTAGGAACTAAAATTTTTCTCTGAATCCTAATTTTGAGTGTGTGTTTTTCTTTCTGCTTCATAATCTCCAGAGAATGAGGTGCCAGCGAACCCTTGGCTTTCCCACATCCTGAGAAAGTTCAGACTACTTTCTTCGCAGCATTTTTTCCTTCCCAAGCAGTTGTGCAGGAAGAGGCGAGACCCAGCAGTTTGCCTTGCTGCCTGTGAGCAATGCTGTTGATGTAATGACCCAGTCTAGAAGGGCAAGGGGAGCACTAAAATCTTTTACAGCAGAACTTTCTAAGTAGTTAAGTCTCATCCTTTTGTTTGTTTGTTTGCTTTTTTCCAAAGATTTCTGGTGGCTACCACTAACTTCCTATAAGCAGAGCACTGTGGAAAAAAGGACAAGATGTACACGTCAGGTCGGGTTGATTGCTAGGTTATATTCCACAGCATGGAAAACATGCTGTGAGGGTGTGGTTGGTCCAGTATGTGCTACCAATTTTGTTAAGTATCGGCTCATTGTTTAGATGGTTATTTGTTAAAAGTGAATCAAAATATTTTTACAACTTAAAAGGCCTGAAAGTGCGAGTAAGTCCCCATTTTTCCAGATTCTGTTGCTGTAAACATGATGAAAAGATCATTTTAGAGGAAACTAGTGCAGAATGTACACCCTAGTATTTCACAGGAGACTTTTATCTCAATGAGTCACTCTCCATCAGAGAAAAAAATCATGACACCACTTACTCAGTCTACTGTTAGTTTCTTAAAGTATTCCACTTCCAGATCTGAGATGCTGTGATTAAATGTCCTAAACTGTAACTTTCCTTGTTATTTTTTCCCATGTATACATTTGCTCATTTTCTTTTTTTTTTAACTGAGAGCAACTGAAAAGTTCTGAAGGTAAGAAGAAAACATTTTGTGCCAGTACTCATTGAGGTTCATTCTGGGAAATGATTAATTATCGAAAACCAATTAATTTTCTAAAAGGTACTGGAAATATTTTCAGAAATCTAATCACAGAACCACAGACTGTTAGGAGCTGGAAGGGACCTTGAAAGA